>JAANDH010000850.1:82804-126193 GCA_011799765.1 Nymphaea thermarum
AAAGGAAGAACAAATCTGAGTATCATGGTATCACAAGTAGAATGTCAGGAATTGCTTGATAGGCTTAGTGGGCTTTCTTCGTCATTGCAAAAGACCGAGGATGAGAACCACAACGGCTGTGTCAGCTAACCTTTTTCATGATGAAGCCCCCTGTGTACGCTCTCTCATGTTTCAACTGTTTTTCAGTGGCAAGTTCATGCTTTGCATATCCCCCATTTATGGCCAGCTTGTTCAATGTAACCTTGAAAAGTCAATTAGTTTATAGCAATCTGTCGAGGGAAAACTTTAACTCATCACTGCGAAATTGAGATGGCAAACAGATAACCACGCAGACGGTTTGCAGAACAAACCAATTAACCATGAAATCTTTTCACTCCTACTCAGGCAGCGAGTTCTTTAACCAACAAATTCTCCTCCAGGTTCAGACAAAATGCCTCAACGGACCATAAAACAAATAGAGATTTACAATAGACGCAAGGATCACTGGAATCCTCTAATAATCCTTACCCCAAAACTGAAGCGAAACCACACCACCTAAAAGGAAAATAGAGACGAATTATGAACTACAGCACATCTTGCCCTTGGCAGGGATTTCTTGTGCTGGCCCAGGGATAACGATCTTCTTTCCTGCAAGCGACGAAGGATGCCCATTTGCTTGATTTTCTCCTGCAACCAAGTTTTTCTTGTTGACAATATTGAAAATCTCACTTAGTACATTTAAGAAGGCAGATTCCACATTTGTTGCATTGAGTGCAGAGGTTTCCAAAAAGAACAGGTCTTCCCTCTGTGCAAATTCTTGTGCATCTTCTGCAGGCACAACTCTTTGGTCTTCCAGATCACATTTATTTCCTGCCAGTATGATGACGATGTTCTTGTCAGCGTGGCTTCGCAGCTCTTCTAGCCACCTTGGTATGTGATCTCCATGCTCTGTCCCTCCCATTCATTCCACTTAGACCCCCTGGTTTTGAATAGGAGAAACTGAGATCGCGACTTCTTGGATCAACAAATACCTTGATAAGTCGCGACGCACCCGTAGACCTTGGGGGCAGGGAAGTTTCGGCTCATGGGCGGTGAAATGAAATAGTACTGCTTCGCTCACTCTGATGCAAACAAGCTTGTTTGTTCTCTCCCAAGTCTCGTGCCGACTCTTGTTGCATTTTCTGAAACCAAATCATGTCCATGTGCACTAATATCCTGGATTTACATGTGAAATATGGTAAACATTTCAGATCTTTGAGTCATGTACAAATTGTATAGAAACCTTGATTGTGTGACCTCATTTTCTTTACCAGTCCATTCTCCATCGAAACCGGGTCTGATCAATCGCAAATTGGACCAATTGACATCCTTGCTTGGCTATAAGAAATTGTGCAGTCCCAGAGGTTTAGATAATCAGATCCGCATAACGGTTCATGGGAACTGCTCTCTTACATCACCATGTATAGCATTTGAACTTCCAAATTTGCGTGGAAATAAAATGTTTCCCTTTGTTCGACTTCAAAGTGCTCAAGCATCAATTTTTACAGATTTGGGTCATAAGGCTCGGCATTAGTGGATCCGACCCAAACCCGTTTTCATATGCTATTTCCATATATCGATGAATTGGACGAATCCAACAGCCGCAGATTCCCTGTGTCCTCTAAGTGAACCAAAGACACCGCATCGGCTTGTGACCCAAACTTTGTCCACAACACCAAGCTGCCATTGGCGCCGTAAATGAGTATCCCAGCCCTTAAGAAGACAATCCGATCACCGTTCGTCATGATTAGCTGACCAGACAACCTGATTGGATTCAACATGCAGGACGCAGAGGTAGAACTCACCATTACCAGCAGGGTTGCAGATGGAAGCTCGGAAGATGTTAGATTTGGAAGCCAGGAAAACACCATTGTTGTCAACGAATCCAAGGTTGGTAGCAGTGAAATTCGGCCGGATAAACTCCGTGAAAATAGGTCCACCAAAGCAACGCAGAGCAAAGAAAGACGAGAGAAAGAAGAACATTCAAGGGAAGAAGAACCGGCGACGAAAATCATCCCCTTCAGTTCCCCACTCCTTTTCTTTTGACCCTTACCAATCGGGTTACCGATCGGGAAGAGAAGCAACAGCAGGGGCAAGAACCCGCGACGAAATTGAAGATCACGGATATTGCTTTTCATATGGCTTTGCCTTCTGCTTTTGAGCACAGACACAACCGTACTAAATGGCTAATAAATCTAGTCCACCATGAATCAAACCTTTTTCTTCCTTCTTTATGTGTGTGGGTGTGTGTCTGTGTGAAAGCAAGGGCACTTCAGCAGTTTAGCTATCGCCGGTCGGTTAAGCGTTTGAAGCTTCTGACGGTACATTCAGCTTAAAACTTGCAGCAAGAGATATACCTCCCGGTAATACCAGGATGGCCTACCAAATTATCGCAAAGCCCGGCGGCAAGGCGGCAAATTTAGCAAAAGCATTTAGAACATAAAAAACTTCATTATGGCAAAACATTAACTTTTTGTATCCAATAAGATAGAAAAATTTGGTCTGGTTAGCGGCAGTATTACTTGAATTAGGAGCACACATTCCCTAATGTAGATCATTTTCAATGCATGATATAAAATACCAGACCCTTTTTCTTTACCTACCTTGTGTTACAAAAATAAAAATGAATAAAGTCGCACCCTCATCGTGTTGATTTTCTAATGTCAACCTTTTCGGACGTAGAACCTTTCGTTAAACTATTACTTCATTCCATTTTTCCCATTTCCTCTGCAGCAAAATACCAATTGTAGTGGACGCCACATAAGTAGAATCATGTAGAAAAGACAGCACAAGTTAACGTACCTGCCATCTTGAAGATGGATGGTCTTTGACATGAGGGCAGTTGTCCGTAGTCGGTGCACCCATAAACAGCAACGCCTGCCAACTGAGCCCCATTGACTACAGGGATGGGCGAGTATCACATTAATTCAGTACCGCATTTTAAAATTGCTAACATTCTCGGTATAAAAATATGCCAAAGCAAATTAAAATTGTTGTTGTATGTAAGCCGTCGGATCTCCAAAGAAGTACCAGCGATCGATGAAATCAAACAAGATGTTCCCACCTCAATATTTCCCACTTTGAAACTGGTGGAATTAGAAGAAATTATATATCTAGGAAGAGAAACCAACAACAATTAGCATTTTCCATGCTTAATCATATTAAGTTTTGAATTGAACCCTCCTGTTTTCTTCAACCACAATAAAGAGAAGAGGCGTAACCAGAGAGCCATCGCTACCTCAACTAACACCATCATCACCACCATCCTCATCCTGCAAGCATCACCAGTAGTCCACAGAGCTCTAGAGCTCTTGTCCAGGAGCAAAATGCATACAAAAATGTCATTAAGAATGCCAGACCTTAAATTCACTAAAAATCAAACCTGAAAGTTCTTCAGCATTTCCAATAAAGGTTGACACCAGTCTCCACAATAATATTCTATTAGTGGTACCATCCACAATAAATGTCAGTAGAAGATACATGAAGACAAGCACCCGAATAACGCAAGGCCCTAAGATTCTGAAGATTCATGGAAAACATATAAGATGCAAAATGAAGGAAAGATAGAAAATGATCTTAGATCCATTAAAGCTGAACATAAGATTTTGCATTTTATAGAGCCTCACAAGTGGTTGAAATGAAACATCCACTGCATCCTTATGCTGCGTAGTTTTTATGTCAAGCTCACTCTTACATTTCTCCTCAACCATTCCAGGTAGTTCAAAATTCTCTAGCAATGTTCAAAACCATCCAACAACGATTGTGGCTTAAAAGAATCGAGCAGAAAGGTAAAATTTGGAAAAAGTCAGTGCCATGAGTGCCTACCAATGTGCCATGAGTGCCTACCAATGTTAGCACCGATTCTGGTTCACTTGCAATCAAGTGATTAACCAATGCACCCTCCCAACTCTAAGTAGGCCACTCAAGGAGAGGTAAGCCTCATTAAGTTTTTGTGTAACCCTAATTTCTTCAAGGGTATCGATGGAGCGTAAAGATTTCTGGGGTCGACAACATCTCCATGGTGGCTGCGTTCCAATGCATCACACATACTTCACTGCACTGCACGAATCTTTCATCCAACTGCAGGAGTTATTTAAGCTCAAAATACTTCCTACGAGGCCTAACATGTGCTCGATCGCATCTCACTTGACCAAGGGGCTAGTCAATGGCTTGGTTCTACAATGTTTCGTCATTCAGGCTCTAATTAGGGTAAAAAATTTATCTAGAGAGTGTAGCATCTCTTAAAACTTGACTTCTCTAGAGAGTGTTCACACCTCTTAAAGCTTGCCAACAAGAGACCGACTGTGAGAACTCACCATACCCACTTGTCAAGCCTGTCAATTCTCAAAAATCATTGTGCCTCCTCTCATTTGTCAAACCCTTTGTGAGTCCTAAGCTTGTCCAGATAATTCTGCAATCTCCTTGGACTCCTTCCAGTCCGATAAAAGCCAAAGGTACAACCCTAGATCAGGATGTATCCCAGTGGTGTCGGAAAAAACAATTAGCATGGCCAAGATGTTTAAAGATGTCCAAGGTTATTGGACTGCCAAGGGTTCAATTGCAGGAGAAATTGTGAGAGCTCTATCAGGGGACCAGAAGAAAAATGCAGCATGTCCAACTCCCCATGAATATGGTGGCGAAGATCACTCATCATTTGAACTTTCAAATCATCTAATGAACTGCAAAACACAAAAATAAGACTCTGCATAAAAGAATATTTCCAGAATAATTTCAACTCAAAGAAGCCAAGCCATTTAACACCACCAAGAAGCAGCTAATGAAATATCTCTGTAACATCATGAGTTGGCAAATTCTCCAGTCCCCAGTTCTCTGTTAGTCTTTCAGGTTATCTCAAAAAATATGGCCTTGAACATTTGGTTCATGCAGATTAAACTCACGGTTGACATGCTAACCCCTTAGATGCGATGCTGCTGTCACAGATATTCTGCCAAGATACCTACAAACTTAAGCAACTTATGATAAAGACAACATCAGAAAACAATAAAGGATGAGGGAAATTCCAAAACTTTCAAGCATGCTAGAAGATGTTATATCTTCAAAATTTCAAGCTTCAAGAAAAAGATTGATTAGATAGTTCCCAAATTCAGAATATGCAAGGCTACAGTCTATTGCTAACTCAAACTTAACTTAAACATTTAGCAAAAAAGGGGATGTTGGTTACTTAGCAAGAAGAGAAATAAGTAGGGACTGCACAAACATGAAACACAAACTCAGCTACCTATTTACCAAATCTTGGAATCCAACATGCTCAAGTTCCCCCTCTGTTAATGAAGCATTCTTCTGACCTGCATGGAAAATATAACATGGCTCTACAGTTTCCCTACATCCTAAACCCATGAATGTGTATCGTACGAGAGAAGTGGGACCAGAAGAAAAATGCAGCATGTCCAACTCCCCATGAATATGGTGGTGAAGATCACTCATCATTTGAACTTTCAAATCATCTAATGAATTGCAAAACACAAAAAATAAGACCCTGCATATAAGAATATTCCAGCATAATTTCAACTCAATGAAGTCAAGCCATTAACACCCAAGAAGCAGCTAATGAAATATCTCTGTAACATCATGAGTTGGCAAATTTTCCAGTCCCCAGTTCTCTTTTAGTCTTTCAAGTTGTCTCAAAAAATATGGCCTTGAACATTTGGTTCATGCAAACATAAGAGATGTCTAAGAAGAGATGTCTCATTGATGCACTCTCTAATAAAGCACTGGTCTGAAACCTAAAACTAATGAAAACAAGTACCCAGTACTAACCATAACAGCATGAATTGTGAAGATTAAACCATAACTCACGGTTGACATGCTAACCCCTTAGATGCGATGCTGCTGTCACAGATATTCAGCCAATAAACCTACAAACTTATGCAACGTAAGGTATGGAATTCAAAGACAACATCAGAAAACAATAAGGATGAGGGAAATACCAAAATTTTCGAGCATGTTAGAAGATGTTACATCTTCAAAATTTCAAGCTTCAAGAGAAAGATTGATTAGATAGTTCCCAAATTCAGAATATGTGAGGCCACAGTCTATTGCTAACTCAAACTTAACTTAGACATTTAGCAAAAAAGGAATGCTGATTACTTAGCAAGAAGAGAAATAAGTAGGGACTGCACAAAAATGAAACACAAACTCAGCTACCTATTTACCAAATCTTGGAATCCAACATGCTCAAGTGCCCCCTCTGTTAATGAAGCATTCTTCCAAACATAAAGTTCATAAGGCTAATCGAAACTTTGCTAAGATAAAAATGTGAAGAAAAAAGATCCCATAATCGAAAACAACAGATTTCTTGCTAGGTTAAGCTGACCTGCATGGGAAAATATAACATGGCTCTACAGTTTCCCCACATCCTAAACCCATGAATGTGTATCGTACCAGAGAACCAGAGAGAGCGAGAGACACCACCTTCAACTCTTAATGCAGTGCACCATCAGTAGTTCCAGTTCCTACCTCCAGAAACCTAAAACTATTGAAAATAGATATGCACTTTTAAACAAAACAGCATGACTTAAACTAGATGCGATGAAGCTGTCATCATAGATATTCAGCCAAGCAACCTACAACTTAAGCAATGTATGATATGCAATTCAAAAGACTATATGAGAATGCGACACAACCAACATACTCATGAACTTGATCAGATTTTATTTATTAAAAGAATCGAGTAAATACATTGAAAAATGAGAACCAAAGTACCAAATAACTGAGTCAACAAAGCTCCTAAACAAACCCATTTCACAATGAAAGTGAAAAATAAACATGACAAGCACTATGCTGGAAAACCAATAAAGCAAGCAATAAAAAGAAAAAATTGAACTACCATAAAGTCAAACCAACAATGGGTCAACTCAACAAAACTAAAATACTCTATCTAAACTAGAATGTGATCCTCCTGAAAACAAATCAAACCAATGACCTTGACCTATGGTGGACATGTACCTTACTAAAGCATCTATTCGACTAACAAGACACGAAGAAACTGAGTACAAACCTGGTCTAAAACCATGAAGCACCCAGAGACATAAATCTCATGCTGCTTCGAAGAATGGAACTTTTAAAAAATGTAACAATTCAAAATCGACTAATTCTTTTGAAAAGAGATAAGAGGCCTTCCATGACAGACTCAACCATCTGGGTTATGTTGAATACACTCAGTTAATTATTTACCTCTCTTGAGGCAGAGGATATGATGGAAAATTCATCACACTCAGCATGAGTGGACAAACGGTATGGTAATAAAATGGCAAATATCTTTCAAGACCACCGGGAATTGGCTAGTTCATCCTATGCCTAAGAAGCCTACAGATATAACAAGAGATGTCAAGTTTTCACTTTGAAATAGTTCAAAAACGATAAATTAATTCATAAACAAGAGTGCTCGTGTTGTGCAAATAATATGGCCTTCATTTACCCGTAGTACCGTACAAGCATCAAGATTCATTTTGCATCAATGTCGTCAAATCTCTAGAAGGGATGTCATTCAATTTCAAAAATGTGAACATAAAGGAATCATCCTTGGCATCTTAGGTAATCAAAAAAAGAAGCAGATATTGACCCCAGCATCGCACATCTATGAAAGATTGTCACATTCAATTCCTGCGAGTTCAACCTTCATGCTTTTCATCTCTTGGCAGACACTTTTTTTTTTTGATGTTTTTTCTTCTTTTCTTTCTTTCTTTCCTTTGCATTTGCCTTTTTGGCTTTTGATTTTTTTTCTTTTTCTTTTTTTTCAAGGCCGACCTTCACCTTTGAGGGTATACCTCACCACCCCAAAGGCTACTACGAAGCTCCACCGCTTTGGTGGTATTGTGTAGCTTTGTCACATGTCCCACCCGTTTCAGCTTACGGGCTTCGATGAGCCAAAGGTTCATAAGTCGTCATCTTCGCGGGACATACATAAATCACCTATATGCCTATCCGGTACTCTCGATTAACGACTCAGAGGAACGACGACACAAGCCCCGAGCCCATCTCTCAACTCTCATTTTGCTACCTGCCAAGATCTTACGAAGCATTGTGGCTTTTCTCTCAAGATATTTTCCTGTTGAATCCTTGTAGATGCTTGATCATCAAAGTCAATAGCATTTTCTAGTCTTGACTTTCTCAACTTCATAGGATTTTTCCTTACTGTTCATATAAAAGAATTTTTCAGCTTTCCTCCTCCATTGACTGACAACAAAAACTTAAAATTTTCTCCTTTTACTTGAGAGGGTACTAAGAATAACCAAAGGCATGTACCATTGTGTGAGAAAACAATTTTAAAAATGCTTTTAAGCAAAATTTAAAATTTTCTCTTTTATAAAAATTCATGACATCAAATGGTATATCAAAAGGAGGAAGGAACTATACTCCCTAAAGAGACGGCAAATTGAATAACAAGATAGGTTGGCTGGGTAGAAAAACAAACTTCACCAATACTCCCATAAGAGTAGTGTCTTCTATACACAAAAAGGTTAGTTTAAGGGCAACAAGTTCCCATAAATGTCGGGTCCTCAACTGATTGCAAGTTTGGCAAATGGTTTGGGTTAAGCTCTTCACTTTCTTCAAGAAAGAACAAAATAAACCAATCCTATACGGCGAAACATCAGTTAAAGAATAATGACAACTATAGATTTGGACTTTTGGTAAAACTCCGAATGGTATGCCAAACTACAGACCATGCACCTTGCTAGATAGCACAAATAATATTTGCTAAAAAGTAACCCTTTAAGCAATAAGACGAAAAAAAGATATATGCATAAATCAAAGCAAAATCATCATACAAGTCTGCAGTTCAAATTATAATACCTAAGCATTCAGTCTGTAATCAATGCGCAAGAAGGTACAGATGCAGCATTAGTTATAAACCATATAGAATCTAAATTCTACCTGTCTTACAAACCAAAAAATAACTTTGAGATAATTGGAAAGCAAGCACCCAAAAACAAGACCGGCAAATCAATCAACCAGCCTAATATAACCATTGAAATACAAGTTACCACGATTAGCAGTCAATGTTTACACAAATCAGTGCCAAAACAATTCAAGAGTCCATTACAAAAGCATAAAAAAGCTCTCGACCATAGACTGCTAGATTGCTCAATAGATTACCAGCTGCCGGCCGAATACCGCCGGTTCGAGATGATGCTGAACTGCGTCATGCTGAAACTGAGCCTCGTGGTGATGGTGCCTATGAAATTGGACCTTCGCTTGGAGCTCTGGTTCGCGGGAAGAAAGGCGAATGAGTACCTATGAAGAAGAGGGGAGCTCGGATGAAACAGGTTGCATTGCAGGAGAAGTAGAAGAAGAGGGAAGCGACAGGTCGAGAAGGAAAGGGAGAGACAGGAGCGGTGGGCGAGGGACGGGAATGCATTTCTCTAAAGAAGGCTTTTCTGAAACCCTCCGCCTCAAGGCGACGTACCTCGACGCAGAAACTCTCCGCCACAAGGCGGAGGAGGGTCTTCAAAAAAATCCTCCACCTCGAAGAGAAAGTCTCAAAGAAAGTCTTTGAACCCCTCCGCCTCGAGGCACATGATTTGCAGAGGAAACCCTTTGCCTCGAGGCAGAGGGTTTTCTCTGAACTCTGAAACCCTCCGCTTGACAGGGTTTCCTCTGTTTCCAGAATCCCTCCGCCTCGAAGCAGAGGGTTGGTAGCGTTAAGAGAGAGAGAAAGAGAGAGAGACCTCTTACCATGGTGGGTGGTCGTCGGCTATTCGCTCCGGCGATGCTCCGGTGAGTCGCTGGTTGCCGGAGCCGCCCCAGACAGTTGTTAACTCAGTCTGTGAGAGATCAGAGAGGCCTCGAAAGACCGAGATGTGAGAGAGAAATCGACGTCGGAAATGAGAAAAGAAAGCGATGAAAAGTATCTCTTCAAAAGATGACCGTTGCGATAGTTTTTTTTTTTTGGTTTCCAAATTTAATTCAGCAATTAATGGAAAAAACTACAAAAAGAAAGGAAAGGCTCTCATATGTATATAACATTAGCGTGCCTGCAACGATTTAACCACTCTTCTCATTTGTTTTTTCATTAAAAGTTAATGAAAATGGATCGAAGTCCAACGGCAAATTAAGGACAAGATTCCAGTTTGTTTATTATACACCTTATCAGTGATGATCTTCTTAACTTGAGTCCATATTTGAGAGTCTTCAATCGTTTTTTGAGATTAGGAGTAAAAGACTGATTAATTAGTTGTTGTTTGTTTTAGAACTGTTCAATTGGAGACCCGTGCTTATATATCTATCATATCAACTGAAAGGAAGACTGAAAGAAAAATAAAAGCTTGCGTAGTGTCAACCGAAGATATGCTCTTGCATTCATAGTTCCTGCATTGAATCACCACGTATGGGTCCATCTTCCCTGATTAACCAATTAATTAATCAATTAACATCCAAATCTACAAATCAGAAACCCAAGAAAGAAAAGAAAATCCAAATACAAAGAAGAGAGAGAGAGAATACCACTGTCCAGAAAAAAGGGGGTTAGATAAAAGCAGTGCACATGGAGTGAATAACAAAGGGGAACAGGTGAAATGAGATTGTTGTCTCCTTCATTTCTTGTGATGCAGTAAAATATGCATGAAGTCCCTTTGTCCCCTCTATGTGAGATAGAGAGAAAGACACTACAAAGAAGACATAAAAGGAAATGATGGTCACCAAGGAATTCGGTGTTGTGGAGGCCCTTTGCATCGACCAATAACAATTCCAGGATCCCGCAAACCATGTTTTCTCCTTCTTCTTCTTCTTGTCTGCCTCTGGCCTTTGTGCGTGATGCATCGAATGCTGAACGTGTACATATCTTTATGTACATCCATCTATCTATTCTTCCTCTTTGATTCCATAGTCATCAAGATTAGGAAAGGGGTCGGATTGTGGCAGTCTGGTCAAGATGACCATTTTCTTCTTCTCACCGTATGAAATCTTAAGATTGTCCACGTTTCAAGGACTATGCAATCGTAAACCATATCAAGATCCAATAACAATTGGGTCCAAATTGCATTGGGTTAGGGCATGAATTTTATGTAACTACATTGGACTTTAGGAGCCAAGAGAGCTAGTTATCATAACCTTTATGGAATCCTATATTTGTGGAAAAAGGCACACAAATCAGAATCTACCGATACAAACACACGGAAGGGAACTACATGCTTTCAAGATCATAAGTCGCACTATTCAGGCCTAATGCCAGACTACAGGAACTCACTTCTTAAGTAAACACCAAGCATCCTACGGGATGGTAAGAACTGATAGGTCCAAATGTCTCCTCGTAGAGGGTTTGACACCTACATTCATTTATTATTTTGCAGGTGTTTTCTACAAGAGAGATTTACTCATTACATCATAGATACGATAAACATATGGTGTGCCGGAGGAATTCGGATGTTCTGGCTGCTTATATCACCATTTCCCCTAAAGTTGTCTTTGTACTTTGGCTGTCTGATGATTCATTATGGAACACAGACTTTTGTTTTTTCAGTTGAATGTAGAGTATCAGATTAGTTAGTCATGAATCTCTTTGTTGTAACATATGCAGTTAAAAGTGCTACATGGGCCTAGGTGGCAGACATCATAAAAGGACCTAGGTGGGGCGTAATCACCAGAAAAAGGAGGAAAAGACAAAGAAAATAATGAAAGTGGGAATTTTGAAAAAACTCCACCTGAATCAATATTTTAGAAGATAAATGAACCAAGAGAGATTTACTTCTTACCCATTAAGACTAAAAAGAGTACTATTTTGTGTTTGGATTGCCAAGGCGCCTCACCCTGGGGCCCTGTGCATTTAGCATGTAACTTCCTAGATTGACTGCATACACCATAATGTTGCTGGTTGTTATGATTTTAACTTTGATTTTATGAACTAAGATACAAAACTTTATGATAGCAATGTGACATCTTTCTTGTTGCAGCGGAGAAGAAAGGAGAGAGAGAGAGAGGCAGCCGTGCGAGAGAGCAAAACATCAACTTGTTATTACGATAACCCTAATCTCTCTTATAAAAGAGATTAGGGTAGAAACATGATTTACAAAATAACTCATTAAGAAATAAAGAAAATATTAAAGAGTGTTATAACTCTTTAATATTGCTAAGAACCTCCTAAAACCTAAAGCTTTTCTTTTTCAACACTCCCCCTCAAGCTGGAGCATACATATTAAACATGCTCAGCTTGTCACAACATCTAGAGAAATCACCAATAGGGAGAGCTTTGGTGAAGATATCCGCAGCTTGATCTTCTGAAGGAACATGAACAGTGGCAATGGTTCCTGCTTGAACAAGATCCCGAATGTAATGGCAATCCACTTCAATATGTTTAGTTCTTTCATGGAAAACTGGATTGTTTGCAATGTGTGTGGCTGCTTGATTGTCACAATACATCTTCATAGGAGGTGAGATTGACACACTTAGGCTAGATAGCATGGATCTAGCCCATGTCATTTCTGCTGTTGTTTGAGCCATAGCTCTGTATTCGGATTCTGCACTAGATCTTGACACCACGCCTTGTTTTTTGCTTCTCCACGATATGAGATTGCCTCCCACAAATACACAAAATCCTGTGGTAGATTTTCTGTCTTCTACTGAACCAGCATAATCAGCATCACTATAGGCTTCCACTTCCAGAGTCTTGCCTTTTGTGAACAAAAGGCCTTTGCCAGAAGAAGATTTTAGATATTTAACCACCATCAAGGCAGCATCCCAATGGACTTTCCCTGGTTTTTCCATAAATTGACTTAGTTTTTCCACTACAAAACTAATGTCTGGTCTTGTCACGGTAACATAGAGAAGTTTTCCAATAAGGGATCTGTAAGATCTAGAATCCACTAGTTCTGTTTGGTCATCATAAAGATGTATACGTGGATTCATAGGTAAATTAGCCGGTTTAGCTCCTAGCATCCCTGTGTCCTGCAATAAATCAAGAACATACTTCCTCTGAGAGAGAACAACACCCTCCTTATTACGAGCAACTTCTATTCCCAAGAAGTATCGTAGAGGACCAAGATCTTTCGTCACAAAGTGTTTTTGAAGAAACAGCTTTGCATCAGAAATTTCCTAATCAGAATCACCCGTCAGGATAATATCACCAACATAGACCACGAGAACAGTTATACCTCTGGAAGCCTTCTTAATAAACAAAGAATGATCAAGAGGAGATCTGACAAAGCCACACTGTGAGATTACCTCGAAAAACTTGTGAAACCACGCACGAGGACTCTGTTTGAGTCCATAGATAGCTTTCTTCAGCTTGCACACTTTTCCTCTACCTGCAATATTTTGCTAACATTCCTGTCATTCGAGTAAGTCTGTTTCAAGAAATCCCACATTTGCTTAGCCGAGGTGTAGTATGCAATAGTTGATGCAATTTGGGGTTGCACACTATTCATGATCCATGACATGACAATATTATTATCTCCCTTCCATGAACTGTACTTTCCACTCTTTTCAACAGGTTCATTTTCTTCTATAACATGTTCCTTTTCATGTCCAATCACATATATCATAAACCCATGAGACCAAATCTCATAGTTAGATCCATCTAACTTTACAGTAGAACCATACGAGAAAGGATTTCCTCCACTTTTGACTTCATGAGAAAACTCAGATTTATTACTTTCAGCCATCATAAATCTGTCCACAGGAAATCAGCCACCAAGAGCAAGAGAATATATATATATCTATTGAAAACAAAGAGACTTATCGACAAGAACCAACGTCCCACACGACAATGTTAGATGCACAACAACAATGAACCTGCTGTCCAACCGTGGACAGCCGACAAAGAAGGCTGCAATCTGAAGACAGAAAAAAAATCGCTGCTAACAACCAGCCCACGACTGAAAAACGAGTCCCACTGCTTGTAATGTTAGCGTCGACCAACACTTTATCTATTTATGCATCTAACGTTGCTGAACCACAGATTATCCTTCACAGATCATGAATAATGACAGCAAATAAACTTGCAATAAACTTCATAGATAGCAGTCCTCCACTTGGCTGTGATTTTCTATATATTTCTGAAAAGATCCACGGCAAATAAACTTGCAATCGACTTCATAGATAGCAGTCCTCCACTTGGCTGCGATTCTCTATACATTTCTAAAAAGATCCACGGTTGGAGTCTATTCACGCATCTTTCCAAACATGAATAGACTCCTCCACAACTGTTCCGTTGCTGGAAAACAACAACTAGAACAGCCGAGAGGTGAAGGAGAAAGAAACGGAGGGAGCGAAAGAAATCAAGCCTGAAAGACGACTGAAATCGCTGACTGTGTGCGTCACTCCCACGCGCCGGCTGTGTGTTTCACGTCGGCAGATGTATGGTCGTCCTCTGCCCGCACGCCGGCTGTTTGGTCCACGTCGTCAGTCCAGTCCGTGGCGTGGCTCTGATACCATGTTGCAGCGGAGAAGAAAGGAGAGAGAGAGAGAGGCAGCCGTGCGAGAGAGCAAAACATCAACTTGTTATTACGATAACCCTAATCTCTCTTATAAAAGAGATTAGGGTAGAAACAGGATTTACAAAATAACTCATTAAGAAATAAAGAAAATATTAAAGAGTGTTATAACTCTTTAATATTGCTAAGAACCTCCTAAAACCTAAAGCTTTTCTTTTTCAACATTTCTCTTTTCACCATTTTTTGTGTTAGATTCTTCGAAGAAGCGGTGGGTCTGTTGAGCTTTTGGATGTCTCTGCCGAGCATCCCCAGTTGATCAGGCGTCCTGGTCCTAAGACATGGAAGGTTAGAATCTCTGCCTTCATGTGCACCACATAATTGTCCTTTTATGAGCAACAAAAATGCTGTACAGCTGAAACCCAAATTTACTGCACTTATTTTTTCATTAACTGAACTTAGTTTAGTTTCAGCTAGCGTTTGTCAACACAAAGTTTTTGTTTTGACAAAATGAACAAGATATTCATTGTTGGGTGGAAAAGATACAGTAAACAAGCTTGTAGCCGCTGTTAATTGATTATTTATTCAAAACATATTTTTTAGAAGGTGCTGAATTTATTTTTATTTTGCCTGGAAAGAGCATGTAGTAATTTGAAATGCATTTGCAACTAGGCAATGTATGTCCAGGACCCAGTGTGTGTCCCCTTAGAAAGCATGCTTTGCTAATTTAGAGGCTTCAAGTATTTCAGCAAATATATTGCCAATCCTTTAGAAGCAGATTTTCTACACATAGAAGCTTTCTTTCCCTGAATGACTGAATTACAAGACATCCATTGCTTCAAATTTGAATTCAATCTCTTTCAACACCTCACGAGCACCATGCACTTTAGGACTCCATTTGCTAACTTCATGAATAACTTCATTTCCCTCACCAACACCACACCTAAAGAAGTAAGTATCTTATCAAAATGTAAGCTGCTACCCTGTACAGGTGAATGGTTCACTGTTCATTCAAAAACAAAATAATTGCACTTTGGAATTTGTCTCAATTGTGTTCTTTTATCATGTGTAGATTTCCATCTGTTGGGTGTATAGTCTGGTAATAATTGGTGTTGCCATCTAGAAAAGGGAATGTTCTGTCATAGTACTTTTATGTAATAGACTCAGGAGTGAGGACTAAGCTATTTGGTTTGCCTTTGACAAGGATCAGCCACTTTCCTTTTTAATGATTCCTGAGCTTACCATGTCTCATTGTCTGTCTCTGACATAAACATTATTGAATCATGTTTTATGATTGTATCCAGCTTCAAGCATTTGTTAATTTGTATTCTTATGGTAGCTTTTCTTGGAAATGTCAAAAAATCAATTAATTTATGAATGTTGATACTAACATTGCAGGTGCGGGATAAGGGTTGCTGGCTGACTTCTTACGAAGAAGTTCCTTCTAACAGAAAGGCAGTGATAGTGCCCAGCATGTTCCCTTCAGGTCAAGCTGGGGAGCCAAGGGAAGCATCTGCTTTTGGTGAAGAAGAGATATCAGTCAATGTGAATGAGCTAGAAACTGATACCTCTTTGCAGAAGCAATGTCAAATTGATGAAAACTTCCCTCTTGAAAGAGGTAATTGTGATGTGGGTGACGGCATTGCTTCGAGTAAGACTTGTGAGGAAAATGAGACAGAAAAGTTTTGCTCTCAATCCATAACTCCAAGAAATCCAAAACCTAAATCAAAAGAAGTTTCGAACTTTCCTTTGGAACGATGTATGAGGATATTGCCACATGACCAAAATGGAAGAGCCTTTTTCATTGCTGTCCTCCAAAAAATTTCTCATTCAAGAGGTATCCTAGACTGTTTAATTGCTTGCTGTATTTCCTTTTTTTACTGAAGTTTTTCCTTTTTCTTCTTCCTCTTGTTATGTCGAGTTAGCTTGAGATGTAGGCCATGGACCCAACAAAAGACTACATTATATGTTAGAAACAGAATTATCCTGCTTCATGAGATCCTTTCTTGTTTGACATCAGCATTTATCTTTGTTCATTTCCTTTTTAATATACTGTTCTGACTTAGCATTTTCCTGTTGGATTTTCTGTACTGTATGTCATTATCAACATTAAATTACCAAGTAATACACCTTAGTTTTTTATGGACTTCATTAGAAGTAAATGCTTCACTAAGTGCTTACTTGCTACTAATTGAAGATATAATCTAAATGCCTGTTTATCTTTAATTTCTGCTACAGACAGGCCAAGTAAGCAAGTAGGTTATACGGATGAAAGTGGCAAGACTGTAGGGCCAGCAAAGGAGGTCAATGAGGCATCATGCACGGGTAATACAAGCATAATTGTTAATGCACCAAGTGATGATAATGGTGATTTAGCAGAGGGAAGTGTGGCCTCAGATTCTTTGGATGAACAAGAGACTGTAGAATTTGGTTCAGAAGCAGACCACTCTGAGCTCTGTCCAGAAGGCAATGAGATGGAGAAGGCTGAAGAATGTGAGGATGGCATGACTGACTTGAACAGGGAGGGAGTTGGGAGAGGAAAGTTGCAGATCCAGGGAAAATGGAGAGGAGTCGATCCTGTTGTATTCTTCATGGATGATAACATAATTAATAATTTAAGAAACTTTTATGGCATTGATGAATCATTGCCCCTTCATGGACATCTTGTAACTCGAAATGATGATGTCCACCATGTGAAAAGGATATACTATATATCAAAGTCCGTTCATGACGTCATCAGGTTGAATTTTTGTGTTGGTCAGCAGCTAAAGATAACATCTCTTGGATTGAAAACTTTTGTAATTTCCTCCCTTTTCATCATTTTTTTTTCCCGATGTTGCCTGTATAGAAGTAACTATTGTTTATCCTAGTCATTTCTCCAAGTGACCTTGTAGAGGAACTTTAGGATTGAAATCAATTTATTCCTTCCTTTAGTTTGTATCTGAACTTGGTAAAATTACAGGTGGTTGCAAAAACTGGTTTCCTGTTCTCATGAAATAGACTTGATTTTATTGCCTCCAGATGTCACCATATTGAAGAACAATATTTTCACATTGACTGTATATGGCATTTCTTGTGATCAATACATTGGACGATCATGTAGTTATTCGCTATTCATGTTAATGATAGGGCATGTTTGTTTGGTAGTTCCTTCTCAAATATTATTGTAAGTACCTCATGGTTTAGCTTGGTCATAAGAAATGAAATGTTATTATGTACACTGTAGTAATATATGTTTGCAATATGCTGGAAACTTGATTGATGGGTTTTAGGTCATCAATTTGATATTCTGATGAGAAAAATCCTAAAAAGAGGAGTGCCTTCTAAATTTTTGTGCTCCTGCTTTGCTAAATTATAGCTTTCCCAGTAGCTCTCTCTCTCTCACTCGTCTGCAAGTCATCTATTTGCTGAAGTATGGTTAGACAGAGTGACATTTTGAGGAATAAATTGCCTGTGGTTTAGAACTTTAGGTATATTCCTTTCTTGCCTGTTACACTGGGTGCCATCTTTTGTCAGGAAAAGGCAGACATCAAAGGATTCGTCTACTTCATGTGCCTTTAGGATATCTTCTGAAGGTTTACCCCTCTTGCTGCCATATATGACCAAACAGCGGATCCACGCATCATTAAAAGACTTTGTGCATCTCTTAAAATATCGTACAATTAAGTTTGCAGACTTTTGTGATGCTGAGTTTGGTGAAAAGGCTTCAGAGTTGTCTGCAGGTTGTTGTGTTGCATAAAGGTAAATTACGTGTCTTTTATCAAATTATCTTTTTCTTCTAATTAACAGTTGGAGTTATCGAAAGCCTTAAGTCTCGGTTTGACGAGGGACTTTCTTGATGCTATATCACATTTCTTCATGTACTTCCAGTTCTTTTTGTTCTAGGGGAGGGTCCTGTTCCTGATACGATTGTTGTTGATGGGTCAACAATTGCTATCGGATGTTGGAAAGGAAGAACAAATCTGAGTATCATGGTATCACAAGTAGAATGTCAGGAATTGCTTGATAGGCTTAGTGGGCTTTCTTCGTCATTGCAAAAGACCGAGGATGAGAACCACAACGGCTGTGTCAGCTAACCTTTTTCATGATGAAGCCCCCTGTGTACGCTCTCTCATGTTTCAACTGTTTTTCAGTGGCAAGTTCATGTAAGATCATTTGGTGGGCCGGCATATGTCTATGAGGAATTTCAGACATTATGGCTGTCTTAAAGTAAATATCCACTTAAGTAATTGCGTTTTGGGATATTACGTCATTTTAGATGGTGTGGGGTAATTTTGAAATGTATAGATACCAGTACGCAATTACGGACTCTTTGATGGGTGGAATCCGTAATTGTCCTCATTATAAAATGGTAGTGGTCCCCGGGGTCGTGCAATGGTTGTCTGAGACGTTGGTCTCTAGGGTTTTCCTCTTCCCCATTTGAGAGAGACCTCAAGCGCGCCGCACGTACTCTGAAAGATCCTACCGCGATCTACTGTCCGTGCGCTTTAGATGGAATCAGGTACGCTTCCGCTTCAAGTTTAAGGTTTTGTTTAATCCAATGATTTAGCATGAGCATGATCCTGTTTTAGGGCATATACGTTTGGTTTTGTGTATGCATTTAGGGGAGAAATCCCAACAATTGGTATCAGAGCCCATGTTCATTGTTGATTCATTGAATTTTTGGAATGAATTTTTGTGCGTCTTCTGGTTCGGTTCTTCCCTGTTCTTGGCTGCTGTTTAAAAAAAAAAAAAAATTGTGAAGGGCGTGCGACGGAAGCCGTCGGGCTTCCGTTGCAGCCATTGACGCCGACGCATAAGGTAAAGGGACGCCGGATTCTGCCGTTTTGGCGGGCGACGGACGACCGTAAGGCGACGGCCGGCTCTTGGCCGTCCTGGCGAGACTCGCTGGCGGTGGCTCCCTTGCGTCGGGCGTTGCAGCCATTGAAGAAGAACATGAATGGGGCAGTGGGAAGGCGACGACTGGGAGGTGTGATGGCCGGCGAAAGGCAATCGCCGGCGACTCAGCTGTCTCCGGGCAGGCCCGTGCGACCCGCCGCCACCTACCCAAAGTCACCGGCGACCCACCGGTGGCCTCCTCGCCGCTTCCACAGACGCCCAAAACCAAAGGCGAAAATCGGCAGAAGGTAAGCCCAGCCGTTTCAGGCCGTTTTTTCGGCGGGTGACGGCCGACCATCGCGGCGGGCGACAGCCGGCCGTCCTGGCAGCAGTCTCCGGCGGCCACCCACGCAGTTGGGTGGCCTGCCGGTGGGACTCCATCGCCCGCCTGCCGTTCGGCAGGCGAGCGGTGGAAACGACGACCGAGCGGTCGAGCGGGAGGGTCGGACCGGGTCGGGTCTTGACAGACCCGATCCGGATCCATAAGGCTTAAAAAAAAAATTGCTGCCCGCAGACCGCCCGCGTTAAGTTTTCTGGATCGGGTCGGGTAACAGAACCGGTTCATTCAGTTTTGGAACCGATTCGGGCATTTCAGAACCAATTCAGTTGATTTTCGAACCGATTCAAGGCTTTTCAAGACCAGTTCATTCAGTTTTTAGAACCGAGTTTAGCCATTTTTGACCGGTTCAGTGGGTTTTAGAACCGATACAGTCTAATTTTGAACGGTTCGTCCAATTTCTAGACCGGTTCAGCCCCGTTTAGGGCGATGTGGGTGTTTTAGTTGTGGTTTAAGACCGATACGGGCCATTTTAAGGCTGATTCAGTGGTTCTTGACCCTCTTAAGCACAATTATGGTACTGGTTTATAAAATTGAACTCTTTTGGGCCCATTTTATTTAATCATTTGTTTTTTGGATTATATATAGGGGCAATTATGTATGTAAATTTTATTCATGTATCATGTTTTGCATGATTTAAAATTGTGGGTGTACTTTAAATGAATGTTTGGATTATGAATTTGATCTTTGGCCATGTCTGTTGTTCGAAATGAGTAAGTTTGTACTTTATGTCGCCAAAGTGACCTCTGTTGTACGAATTTGCTTGTTTTGAACATTAGATGATGGTATACTTGATCCATGCGGGCAATGATCAACCCAAAGGAGGATTATTTCTTGGTCAGGTTTAAGTATACAGGGCAATGAATATGTGATAATTTCTTAGGTTTCCATGTGAATGGCGAGTCAATCCAAAGATAGGCTCGTTGTTTGACAGGGTTAATTATCTATATTCATTGTTGACCAAGAATACCACTTGCAGTTAGTATTTCAATCCAAAGATTGGATATTAACATTGCACTGGTACCTTGTGATGGGTTTCGGGCCATTGTGTTAAATTCATTTACATTTGTTGTCTCATCTTTGTACATGTATTGATTGTGAGCATGTTTGATATTTTGTTCTTTGTACAGTGAGTTCAGCTTCCATTATATCTATAAATTTGAGTACTATTCATGAGTTAAATGATTCGATTTTTGAAAGTAAGAAAAGAAAGACTATTAAGAAAGTTACAGTTGACCGGTCATCCATTAAGAAACAAAAGAAGCATAAGGAAGGCCGATTAGGCTGCTTCTTTTGTAAGGGTGAAGGTCATATAAAGAAGGATTGTGCTAAGTTTCACGCATGGCGTGAAAAGAAAGGTACACTTCTCGCTTTGGTTTGTTCTGAGGTTAATTTAACTTCAGTACCTAGACACACTTGGTGGGTAGATTCGGGTGCTACTACTCATATAAGTGTTTCTGTGCAAGGTTGCCTAAATTGTTGAACGCCAAATGATGCTGAAAGATTCATCTATGTGGGCGATGGCAAGAAGGCGAAAGTTGAAGCTATAGCAGATTTTCGGTTATTGCTAAAAACTGGTTGTTATTTGAATTTGACAGAAACTTATGTTGTACCGTCTTTTAGACGGAATTTGGTTTCTATTTCCTCGTTGGACAAATTTGGTTATTATTGTTCGTTTGGAGGAAATAGATTTAAGTTGTTTCTGCATTCAAATTTAATTGCTACTGGTTCTTTGTCAAGTAACGATAACCTCTATTTGCTTGATACGGTTGCTTCATATAATGAAACCTTGCACGTTACGTCTAGTGGTACTAAACGGAAATTGACCAATGAGAATTCTGCTGTGTTGTGGCACAAGCGCTTAGGACATATCTCTGAAAAGAGGATTAAAAGGCTTGTGTCAAATGGAATTCTTGAGTCCCTTGATTTTGCAGACTTTAATGTTTGCATTGAATGTATAAAGGGAAAACGAACAAACATTAAGAAAACAGGTGCAAGTAGAGCTTCAGACGTCTTAGAACTGATTCATACGGATGTTTGTGGCCCATTCCCTACAGCTTGTTGGAATGGACAACAATATTTTATCACGTTCATAGATGATTACTCTCGTTATGGTTACCTGTATTTGATTCATGAGAAGTCTCAATCCTTAGACGTTTTCAAATCATTTAAAGCCGAAGTTGAGAACGAATTAGGCAAAATGATTAAAGCCGTTAGATCTGACCGTGGTGGTGAATACTATGGTAGATTTGATGGATCATGTGAACAACGTCCAGGGCCTTTCGCTAAGTACCTAGAGGAATGTGGTATAGTCCCTCAATACACCATGCCGGGTTCTCCCAGAATGAATGGTGTAGCTGAGAGACGAAACATGACTCTTATGGATATGGTAAGGAGTATGATTAATCATTCTTCTTTACCAGAGTCCCTTTGGGGAGAAGCATTAAAGACTGCAACTTATATTCTCAACAGAGTACCATCAAAAGCAGTACCGAAAACCCTGTATGAATTATGGACAGGCAAAACGCCTAGTATGAGGCATTTTCATATTTGGGGATGTCCAGCTGAAGCGAGACCATATAGGCCAAGCGAAAGGAAACTGGACTCTAAGACGGTTAGCTGTTACTTTGTTGGGTATTCTGAAAGGTCAGGGGGTTATAAGTTTTATAATCCATTCAGTAAGTCTTTCTTTGAAACGGGAAATGTCCATTTCTTTGACGATATTGAGTTTGGGGGAGGTGATCAGGTTAGAAGCATTGCCTTTGAAGAGAGACGTGAGTCCACTCATACAGATGTTGAAAGCAATGATGTCGACCTCCTTATTCAAACCACTGAAGAACAAACTCAACAACCTCAAGAAATTCAAGTAGAGGTGCCACTGAGGAGATCCACTAGAGAGAGGAGAAATACAATTTCAAATGATTTTGTCTATCTCCAAGAACATGATGTTGATATGGACTTAATGGAGGATGATCCTGTCAACCTCCAGCAAACAATAAAGAGTTCTAAATCTCTTGAGTGGATAGATGCCATGAATGAGGAAATAAAGTCTATGATGCATAATGATGTATGAGAAGTTGTTCCCTTGCCTGAAGATGTGAAACCCATTGGTTGTAGATGGATATTTAAAACCAAGAGGGATTCGTTAGGAAACATCGAAAGGCATAAGGCACGTCTTGTCGCAAAGGTCTTTACTCAAAAGGAAGACATTGATTATACAGAGACTTTCTCTCCAGTTTCATCGAAAGACTCTTTCAGGACTATAATGGCACTTGTAGCTCATTTTTGACTTAGAGCTGCATCAGATGGATGTTAAGACAACATTTCTAAATGGAGACATTGATGAAACGATATATATGGTGCAACCAGAAAACTTTGCTTCAGGGGATGCAAAGAAAATGGTCTGCAAACTCAAGAAATCCATCTATGGGCTAAAGCAAGTTTCCCGTCAGTGGTACTACAAATTTCATCAAATTGTAGTTTCATTTGGCTTCGAAACTAATATGGTTGATGAATGCGTATACCAAAAGTTCAATAGGGGTAAATTTAACTTTCTGGTTTTATATGTCGATGATATATTGCTGGCAAGTAATGATGTGAGCATATTGCATGAAACTAAGAAATTTTTGTCAACAAAGTTTGACATGAAGGATCTTGGTTGTGCATCTTTTGTATTGGGGATCCGAATATTTCGAGATCGTTCTCGAGGTATTCTTGGATTATCACAAAAGACCTACATTGATAAGGTGCTTCAGCGATATGACATGAATGATTGCAAACCAGGAGATACTCCAGTTGCTAAAGGAGAAAAGTTTAGTCTCCAACAGTGCCTTAAAAGTGAAATCGAATCTAAGGAAATGCAAAAGATTCCCTATTCATCTGTTGTGGGAAGCCTAATGTATGCTCAGGTTTGTACTCGTTCGGATATTGCATTTATCGTGGGAATGTTAGGCAGATACTTAAGTAATCCAGGTATGGATCATTGGAAAGCAGCCAAAAGGGTATTGAGGTACTTACAAAGAACAAAAGATTTTATGCTCACATACAAGAAATCAGATCAGTTGGAGATCATTGGGTATTCAGATTCTGATTTTGCTGGATGCCAAGACAGTCGTAAGTCTACTTCAGGCTATGTATTTCTATTGGCTGGAGGAGCTATATCTTGGAAAAGTGTCAAACAGACACTCGTAGCTACTTCAACCATGGCTGCAGAATTCATAGCATGTTACGAGGCATCTAATCATGCTTTGTGGTTGCGGAATTTTGTCACGGGGCTGCGCATTCTGAATGGTATTGAAAGACCACTTAGGTTGTTGTGTGACAGTAATTCAGCAGTCATGTACTCTAATAACAGCCGCAGTTTGTCAAAGTCGAAGCACATCGACATTAAGTTTTTGGCTGTTAAAGAAAGGATACAGAATGGTCAGGTGTCTTTAGAGCATATTGGGACAAACTCTATGATTGCGGATCCGCTTACCAAAGGTTTGACACCTAAGGTCTTTCACGAACATGTTGTTCATATGGGGGTGTTGCCTTTGGATGATGTGCTGGTTTAGTGGGAGTTTGTATTTTGTTTGCTCTTATGTATGGACAAATATTCAGTTTTTCTGCAGAATAAAGTTTAAAGTTCTTTGGTTCCATTCTGTGTTTATGTTTTGATCTCCATAAGGTTTTAAAGTTGGACCAGTTGAGAATATGCATGTTGTAATCACATTACATGTAATTCTCATGCTATACATCCATATCAGATCTATGTCATTGATTATGTTAACATTTGTGATCATTGAAGGTTTAGCTAATTTTATTATTGCGAAAACCGCTTTGGTTCTGTGTAGATATTGTTATGGATGAGATTGGTGAAAATGACGTTTAATAAGATAGCAATTATGAGCTCCTAAGGTTTTGTGTAATGTCTGAATGTATAAAGACATATTTGGCCCAAGTGGGAGATTGTAAGATCATTTGGTGGGCCGGCATATGTCTATGAGGAATTTCAGACATTATGGCTGTCTTAAAGTAAATATCCGCTTAAGTGATTGCGTTTTGGGATATTATGTCATTTTAGATGGTGTGAGGTAATTTTGAAATGTATAGATACCAGTACGCAATTACGGACTCTTTGATGGGTGAAATCCGTAATTGTCCTCATTATAAAATGGTAGTGGTCCCCGGGGTCGTGCAATGGTTGTCTGAGACGTTGGTCTCTAGGGTTTTCCTCTTCCCCATCTGAGAGAGACCTCAAGTGCGCCGCAGTACTCTGGAAGATCCTACCGCGATCTACTGTCCGTGCGCTTCAGATGGAATCAGGTACGCTTCCGCTTCAAGTTTAAGGTTTTGTTTAATTCAATGATTTAGCATGAGCATGATCCTGTTTTAGGGCATATACGTTTGGTTTTGTGTATGCATTTAGGAGAGAAATCCCAACAGTTCATGCTTTGCATATCCCCCATTTATGGCCAGCTTGTTCAATGTAACCTTGAAAAGTCAATTAGTTTATAGCAATCTGTTTGTGTGTTGATTATCTTATTGCCTTTGTGATTTACTGTGGAGCCTAAGCATGGTTTACTAGGTTTGATGTGGTTCTTATCTTAAGGTTGCAGCTCGCGTTTTCTTATGAGGCCATTTTGAACTGTAGTAGTTCTTTCACTTTCGTCGAGGGAAAACTTTAACTCATCACTGCGAAATTGAGATGGCAAACAGATAACCACGCAGACGATTTGCAGAACAAACCAATTAACCATGAAATCTTTTCACACGGCTTCCTAGTCAGGCAGCGAGTTCTTTAACCAACAAATTCTCCTCCAGGTTCAGACAAAATGCCTCAACGGACCATAAAACAAATAGAGATTTACAATAGACGCAAGGATCACTGGAATCCTCTAATAATCCTTGCCGCAAAACTGAAGCGAAACCACACCACCTAAAAGGAAAATAGAGACGAATTATGAACTACAGCACATCTTGCCCTTGGCAGGGATTTCTTGTGCTGGCCCAGGGACAATGATCTTCTTTCCTGCAAGCGACGAAGGATGCCCATTTGCTTGATTTTCTCCTGCAAATTCTTGTGCATCTTGTGCAGGCACAACTCTTTGATCTCACTTAGTACATTTAAGAAGGCAGATTCCACATTTGTTGCATTGAGTGCAGAGGTTTCCAAAAAGAACAGGTCTTCCCTCTGTGCAAATTCTTGTGCATCTTCTGCAAGCACAACTCTTTGATCTTCCAGATCACATTTATTTCCTGCCAGTATGATGAAGATGTTCTTGTCAGCGTGGCTTCGCAGCTCTTCTAGCCACCTTGGTATGTAATCGAAAGTTTGGCGTTGGTTATGTCGTAAACTAGCACCCGACAGCACCTCTGTAATAGGCAGTTGTGACTGCACGGTATCTGAAAGACGGAAAGAGACTCAATTCATAGAGATGACGAACATACTTCACCACGACCCATCTAACATGAGAATATTACGATTGTGTGGCCACCGCACGTCAAAATAAAAAAGTGACTTATATTTGAATATAACAAGTTTTAGCTACCAAGCTGCTGTAACTTGTTGTCAAACAGAAGTATGTACTCCCTCATGGGAAAGAATCACGGTGCTGCTGAGCATATGATAAAGAGAGCATATCCCTGTTTTTAGCCTGAAGGTAGGAAGGCAATTCTTGCATGCACAGCCGAGTATGGCAAGTGTGTTGGTTTTTCTTATAATATGCATTTCACATTAGAAACACGAGGTTATTATGTTAAAAATTAAAGAACTAGATAAATTCTTAAATATTCTATATTTTTTAGAAGATATTAAATCTATAATTCAGCTTTCAATGGATCCAACTTCCAACCTGGCATGGAGCTGGATGATGTGGCACGGACCCCCTGTAACAGGCCCAAACAAGGATCTTAAATCCCTGAAACAAAAACAATGAATAGATCTCCGCATCTAATAGCTTATTTTGTTGAGGTGTGTGTGTTTATGTGTCCAGACACGTCCAGACATGTTTCAGTGAAGGGGTTAAGAGTTGAAAGAGAAATCTAAGGATCCAACTGCCCCCCTAGAATATGCATTCCATATACTCCGTGTGGGCGCCCATGCGGAGTATATGGTAAGGAGGTTCATCGGCGAGGGTTTGTTGGCAATTCCTCCTTCATTTCTCTCTTTCCTCTGCTGATCAGACCGTTCTATCCTTCTCTCTCTCTTCCCTCTCATGCATTGGCTCTTTCCCAACCCTAACCCTAGCCCCTACCTGAACTCCAATTCCACTGCGCAACAACCCTCCTGTTTATGTTACATAGTGCATAGTGTGAATCCACATACATACATATTTTCGACCCTAACTGGAGATTGACATTTAGTGTGAATCAACATATGTGTTAGCCTATGAGATATCTAGTCTTGAATATTTTTAAATGTTGAAGCACTAATCCTCAAACATTTATGGTCACAGCGACTCCATACTTTGTGGGTTGCTTCTTTTAGTTGGAAAAAATTTGGAGTTTGAAATTTAAGTTGCCAAATATGTTACAGTTGGATTCCTCTTGTCATTGAATACATAGATATATTATATAATATATTTATATATGTATTAGGCAACTTAAATTTCAAACTCCAAATTTCTTCCAACTTAAAAAAGCAACCCACATATTCACGCAGCTTATAGAGATCAATGGTCTCCATCCATATGTGAAGGCAAGCAAAAGTTCTCTTCTCTCCATACAAGCACCAACCTGAGTCACAATACTTTCCAGATCATCACCTCACATTAACACCACGACGAACCAAGTGGCAGTGTTCTGAAGATCATCACATTAGCATGAAAAGAGATCCTAGAGTTTAGTAATAGAGTGGAGAGTTTTTTGCCTAAAAGGCAAGAAAGCAAGGTGTCGACCTTATTAAAGCAACAAGATACCTCGTAACAGCTTCGACCAATATATACACACACACACAAAATTCTAATTTGAGCCGCCTCTACATGGTATGGGGAACCCTCAACTCTAATTTGAGCAATAATGCCTTGTAGGGAAGATGCTGGCCGGCCTTTTGCTTACAATTTGAGCATTAATGTCTTGTAAGTTCACATGAAAATTTTCCCATTTTTTAAAGATCTGATAATAAATAAATGTAAACTTTTTTTAAAGTTGGACCCAAATTTTGGATCATATGGGCCACCATGTGGTGCTGGAAACTAGGTGATATTGTGCTAAATATACAAAGTAAGAACTATTTTGCAATATGGTCTACAAAGACAAAATAATTTTGACAAAAGAAAAAGAAAAAAATGATTCTAAAAAAATATATGGATATATGATAATGTCTCTGATTATTTACAATCTCATCTGCGTGGTGTTGTCTTAAAAGTATCCTCTCATGTTGTATCCGGTTGTAGATTGGTATTTAAATTAAACTGTCACATCTACCATGTCCTTAAATATCAACATTTGGCATCTTTTATGGGTAGCTAATCTTCTAAAATCTCACATTCTCCTAGAAAAAATCATATTATACAAGAAATATTTTCTCTTTGCCATTATATAATTTTATTGAAAAATATGTCCAAAAAAACGAATGATATCTTCACCCCAAAGCTGTTTCATCAGCAAGCGGCCTCCTCGTTCCGCTTTTTCTTTTCTTTTAATTTTTCCTCTTTTTGCCTGAGAAGAGAAGGCTCAGCTACCTTCTCCCACACGGAGCAGAGACAGTCGATTCTACAGCTGTTATTTGATTTTCCACAGTGAGAAAAATAAAAAAAGATATATTAATATAATTGCTAGCATTTTTAACAAAAAGAATTACTAATGATTTATTATTAGCTAAGCATGTAGCCTGTATGGGGCTAAGAACATCCGGGTTTGCCTCTTTGTGAGGTGGTTGAAAAATATCTAAGTTGACTATATCATTGAATAAGAAGAGAATATACATGTACGTTTCCAATGCTATATGATTGCTAGTATTATTATCAAGAGAATTCTTGTTGATTTTTATGTAAAGCTTGTGGTTCACATAAGTCTAAGTTTTAACATGTTACCATGGAAATACTTGTGCATGAAGAAAACCTCGTAGCTAATGTGAATTATATTAAATATTTGAAAGGATGTGATGAAAAACAATTGAAAGGAAAACGTCGCTACAAACTTTGAACAAAATTTAAGTTACGATGCACAAACCAATATGGAAAGCCACGTAACTAAAGATTAAGGAAACCCACAAATAGTGGAGACAACTCACAATTTCATGACCAAGTGGGAGATGTTGGATAGTGGCCTCGAGCCCCATTTTTACATTTTGTAACTGCAAGAGGGCCCACTTGCAGTTATGAGATTAAATATGAAAACTAACCAAATCTCTCCAATCGTAACTGTTGCTGGGCAGAAAACCCTAGGAGGCGGTCTCACTGTTTCTTTGGGAACATTCTGATCTATTGTCCAATTTGACGTAATGGAAGGAGCTACCGAGGAGATGGGTGTCTGCTCTCATAGTTGTGGTGTCTACCGAACTGAGGCATCCTCGCAAACTTCCCAAGGAGGCGATGTGCAGAAATATGATGTTTTCTTAAGTTTTAAGAGGACCCGACACCCGCAAGGGATTCATTGCCCATCTTTATGACGCCTTGGTAACGAGGGGCACCTAAGGGTGGGCATCGGGCCGGGCCGGCCCGTTAAGACCCTGCCCGGGTCGGCCCATCGGGCCGGAAGCCCGGGCCCAGCCCGATGATATTGCCAGGCCGGGCCGGGCCGGGTATCGGGCCTGGCCACCAAAAACCAGGCCCGGCCCGGCCCGCTCCTCGCTCGAATGGGAAGAGGGAGAGGAGGAGGGAGCGAAGAGGGAGAGGAGGAGGGAGCGTCGAGCAAAGACGAAGAAGAGGGAGAGGAGGAGGGAGCGTCGAGCGAAGACGAAGAGGGAGAGGACTCAGAGGGCAGAGATGAGAAACGAGAGGAGAGAAGGAAGCGGCGGCGGCGGCGTGGTAGACCCAAACACAGGGAGCTCTACTCTCTCTCTCCCAAATCGGCAGTTCGCAGAACTTCGAGAATGATGGAAAGCGAGGACGCGAAGGAGAGGAAGGAGAAGGATGGGCTTCGCCTGACGCTGATCCACAACGGCGTCATCGTCACCATGGACGACGAGTCTAGGGTTTACTCCAATGGAGCCATCGTGGTGGAGGGAGACAGAATCAGAGCAATCGGACGTTCCTTCGAGATTCTCGACTGTTTCTCCCCTCTGGCCGACGAGATCGTCGATCTCCAAGGGCGAATTGTCCTGCCTGGTCCGATGTACTTCCCATTCGCCGATCGGTTGACGACTCTTATGATTCCGATGGGCTGCGGCGTTTTTTGCAGGGTTCGTTAAAATGAGAGGGGGAGGGGAGAGGACTGAGGGAATGGGAGGGAAGGCTGAAGCCAGCAAGGGGGAAGGGGGAGTTCCGGGAAGGAGAAGGGGGAAGGAGAGACGGGAAGGGGAAGGGGAAGGGGAAGGGCCAGGCAGAGGGAGAGGGAGACGGAAGGGAGAGGGAGATGGGAGGGTGCAGAGGGAGAGGGAGACAGAAGGGAGAGGGAGCAGAGGGCGGGAGTCGGGCCGGCCGGGCCGCCGCTGGGCCACCCTTCCCGCCCGGGCCCGGCCCGGTTTCGTTATCGGGCCTGGCTTTTCGGCCCAAGCCCGGCCCGGGCCGGGATTTCCCCGGCCCAAACCCGGCCCGTACCGGGCCGGCGGCGGCCCGGCCCGACGCCCAGGCCTAGACCTCTACTTTCACAGATAACGCGAATTTGGGGAAGAGTGAGAGGGTGAATAACTTGTTTGGGTACATAGAAAGGTTGTATATTTGAAACATGTTGACCTCATTGCTCTCTCATGTTACAATCTTCTTCCCACAGAGCCCTCCTTTCCATGCCTTATCCATACTTGTGTTTGAGGGTCGAGAGGCCAGGTGGCTATTCAAGATGAGAACCATCAAAATCATTAGGAATAAGAAATCCAGTGGAAGAAAAGGAAGGGAGGGTCAAGTCGATAAACAGCTTCTGAGATAGATAAATGCAATGGATGCCATTTTCCATCAACAAAATGGTAAGGAAAGACAATGACTTCAAGGAAAGTAGATTTTTCAAAAAACACATTTTTTAAAGGTTTAAATGGTCATTTAATTTATCACATTTTTTTTTTTAAAAAAAAAGCACTTTCTGTAACTATGGGGGTGGATTGGTCGCCCTCAACTTCCACTTAGATTCAATTCCCAAAAGGTTCGGAGCTAAGCTTGAAGTGTACGCCACCACCACTACATAACTGCATGATCTGTCCCTCCCATTCATTCCCCTTCGAACCCCCCTGGTTTTGAATAGGAGAAACTGAGATCGCGACTTCTGGTAGATTTTTGGATCAACAAATACCTTGATAGGTCGTGACGCAGCCTTAGACCTTGGGGGCGGGGTTAGTTTCGGCTCTCACATGGGCGGTGAAATGAGATAGTACTTCTTCGCTCACTCTGATGCAAACAAGCTTGTTTGTTCTTTCCCAAGTCTCCTGCAATGTGGCCGGGGGCCTCTACAACTTTTGTTTTTGGACCTACATTTCCATTTGTTTTGGACCTACAGTGAGCTTGGACTCAATGGATGTGCCTATCCAAGAACTTGTTCTTCGAAAGAAAGGCTCTTGAATATGGGATCTATGAAAACTTTGCAGCAGATTTTTTGAATTTCAACATGGTTGATTTTCATTTCTACCTTGGATCTGGAGTGCTTTGGCTCAGATCTGATATTCACAACCAAGCTGCATCAAAATCCAGCCTTGGTAACAACTATGAAGGGTTACTTCCTTTAGATGAGCCGACTAGGTCAACTGAAACAGGGACCTCACAAGACATTGTGAAGGAGATTGACCGCACATACCGGTGCTCCCCCAACATAACACAATCAGTGTTACAACCAGGAGGACCTTCACCATCCGAAGGGAATATGTTAGAACCCAGTAGGTCAGCACCAATCCAAAGCAAGGAGGCGCTTTTAATGTGTCAAGCTTTAGCTTCACCCATGGGGAAACAAGAGGAACCATATGAGCTTGAACCCATTGTGAGTATACTTCCGGATGATAAAGTAGAGCTGATCTGATATCAACTCCAAGAGGAGCTCCTATTGGATGGAAAATTGCCCTTCAACAATGAAAGCATGGGATCTAATGACACCATCAAGGAAATAGAGACAGATGCCACCGAGGATGAAATTAAGCAACCACCATGTCCTTCTATTCAAGATAAGACAGAACCTAAGGAGGGTGGACACGACCTAAAGGAGGAACCAAGGTCCATTACGGAAATAAGGAAGAAATTACAAAGGCACGACTCAAGAACTAGTGGGTCACAATCCCAAAACGGACGGAATCCTTCCAAAATCCGAAGAGGATAGCATGAGCAACTCAGAGGACCACCATTACTCCACTTCAAAAGAGAGTCCACTCCAAGATGAGGAAAGGTTAGATCCAGTCAATTACCATAGAACGCACCAAGTAAACAAAGTGGACCAAGTGGTTCTCGATGCACGAGCGGAACCGTACAAATCCAACAGTTATAACTTGGCCACCCTGGTGGTGTCACAACGGCAGCTAGACCTCCGGAAAGGTGGCCACACTCCGTTACGAACCTGGGGAGACAAGATTGAAAAGCTTTACCCAGAAAGATGGAGAGCATATCAGTTCCCAGACTCTCCGAACTGAACTCGTGTGGCAAAGGGGAATCTTTTTGTGTGTTTACACCTAGCCGCCGGTGCAAGTAGAGTACATTTGATCGGCCCTACATTTGTAGTAAGTGGGTTCTCACTCTTGGGCCCTTTGCCATCTCCACCCTTGATACTTGACACGTGGCGGAATCCTAGTGCATTGGAGAGATCGAGTGAGAAGAGCTTGCCCCTTGCTTCCACGATTGTAGGGAGTGGTCCACATTTGGTGAGATCGCTTCACCTTTTGGGAGATTCTTTAGGAATCCAACCCCACACTAGTAGGGAAATCTCCACCATTTTAGGTTCTAGAACCCCCTAGCCTCGCCACTTGTCTCAAATGTACACATTCAAAATAGTAATTTTGATCACCTAAACTATTAAATATTGATATAACAAGTTGAACTCATTGGCATAACTAAAAAGAGTCAAATGATGAGTTAAATTTCATTCATGTTTATACAAACTTGTGACTTCAATACATTAAATCATTCACTATAAATATAACAAGAAGTTGAACTCATTAGCATAACTATAATAAGTCAAATGAATGGTTAAATCCCATTTGTATTCATACAAACTTGTAATTTTAATCTCTTAAATAATTCAATATAGATGTTACAACAAGTATAACTCATTGGCTTTAACTATATAGGATCAAATGAATAGCTTAAATCTCATTTGTATTTATACAAACTTGTGATTTTTAAATACCATTTGTATTCATACAAACTTGTGATTTTAATTCCTTTAACTATACAAGTTCAAATGAATGACTTAAATCTCGTTCGTATTCATATAAACTTGTGTTTTTGATCCCTTTAACCATGATATATATATATATATATATATATATATATATATAGTTTAACACATTGTATTAACTATAAATGATCAAATGAAAGACTTAAATCCCATTCATATTCATATGAACTTATGATTTCAATATCCTAAATCATTCAATATGCATATAACAATAAGTTTGAATAGCTTAAATTCCATTCATATTCATGCAAACTTATGATTTCAATGCCTTAGATTATTCAATAAAAATGTAACAACAAGTTGAACTTATTGGCTTAACCATAATGGATCAAATAAATGATTTAAATCTCATTCGTATTCATATGAACTTATTGTTATATACATATATATTGTATGTATATAATATATATGCAACATAGTATGCATATATATATACAAATATATGTTATATTATATATGTTATATGTATGTACATATACCATGTATGAACATAACATATATGTATATACATATTTATTTCTATATATTATGTATATAACCTTATACACATATAACATAACTATATGTCTGTACATATATATGTACATATACAATATACATACATATATAATATACGTATATGTGTATATGCATACATATGTATATGTACTATATATATATAGTTTTACATATATTAAACATAGTATGCATATATTTATATGTACACAAATATTATATATAAATAAATACATGTATGTACATGTACATATATATGTATATGTATACTATATATTATATATACATATATATATGTACATAATAAAATATGCATGTTTTATTACACTATGTACTATATTACATATACATATATACATATAACTATATAAATGTCATATATATTGTAAAAATATATATGTATATAAATATATGTATGTGTAAAATATCACAAAGAAGTAAATCCAGTAGACTTAATAAGTTTCCTCCACAAAGAAGAAACTGAAAATTCCTTCACCAATTAATGGTATAGTGTTAAATGACAATAGGAAAAACTATTATTGATACTTAAGCTTTAATTGACACAAGATGCACAAATACCATCTTAGATAAATCTCCAGTAGATCCAACATACTAGACAAGTGAAAAACCAGTCATTGCAGAAAGAATGGTAGTAATAAAATTGTCTTATTCCGAGTACATTTCAAAAGAACTGGTTAAACTTCAACTTGTAACCATACATAGAAAATTAACTCAATCTATTGATTACCTAAAAATTTATGTTAGAGAATTAGATGTTCATCCTACATATTTTTCATCCTACATATTTTGTTATTAACCTATCTTTCGTTATAGGATGCCAATAAGGTATTGTCATTTCTAAACATGGAATGCAACTCCCCGGAGAACGCTATACGACCTTTAATGTCGATTACCTTCATCCTTCCGTTACTCCATCTATTGTGCCAACAAAGGATGGTGGGACCCTTCAACAACAAAAACCAAAAATGTTACCCCCACATTGCATAACAGATCAAGACTGCACTTTTCCTATTAAAGGACAATGCAAACAAAAGCACCAAGATTTCATTTGCAAAATAGTAGTAGATAAACAATACCTCTCTACTTTTGTAGAAAATGAAATAAAATATCTAATTCCATCCTATGTGGGGTTAACAGATAAAGATCTGTGTAGGTTTGAACAACCTACATATCTCTTAGACAAAAAAGAATAATATATTGTCTAGACTAAATTGGCCTTAATTCCAGTTACCCCGAACTGGATGATTATTTCTAAACTCTCAAAACTAGGAGTTCTAGGAGAAGATCCCCAGAAACATTGGGAGAAAAACAAGATAATTTGTAAACTTGACATAATAAATCCAGACCTAAAGATTAAAATAACAAATATAAAATATCCTCTTGAAGAAGATAAAGATATGCAAGAACATATTACAGAATTACTCAAACTAAAAGTTATTCATATGAGTACAAGTGCTCATCGTACATCTGCCTTTATCGTCAATAAACTTTCTGAAAAAAACTAGAATGGTTATCAATTATAAGAGATTAAATGATAATACAAGGGATGATGGATATAACATCCCTGACAAAGACATCTTAATCCAACGGATACAAAGATGATATTTTTCAAAATTTGACTGCAAAAGCGGGTTTTCTCAAGTAAAAATGGAAGATAAATCAATAGAATGGACAACCTTGTCTGAAACATCATACAAATGGTTAGTAATGCTATTTGGTTTAAAAAATGCACCAAGTGTCTTTCAAAGAAAAACAGATAATGCACTTGAAAAGTGCAAAGAATTCTTCATTGTTTATGTTGATGATAGTCTCATCTTCTCTGAAAACAAAAAAATGAACATATTAATTATTTGAAAGAAATCTTTGAAACATTTGCAGAACAAGGTATTATAGTTTCAAAGAAAAAAACGGGACTATTCCGAACCCATATTATAAACAAAATTGTTAAAGATTTTCTAGACAAATCGGAAGATAAAAAGATACTCCAATAGTTCCTAGGTAGCCCAAACTTACACCAGACCTTATATTCTACAACGACACCATCTACTTGCTGGCCTATATGCTAAGCTAAGGCCTAATGGAGTTCTATTATTTAATCATGAAGGTATAGAACAAGTAAAAAAGATAAAACATTTGGTCGCTCAATTAAAACCCCTTAGATTACCATTTAGTTCAGACTATCTAATAGTCTAGACAGATGGGTCACACCTTGGGTGGGGTGCAATTTTATTAGCTAAGCCCTCCAAGTATGATTCAAAAGCTACCGAAGAAGTTTTCTGTTATTCTTGGGAAAGTTTATGGAAAAAGGAAACATTTCCTCAATAGACATTGAATCATTAGCTATTTGTTATGCTTTTGAATCAATTTTATTATTTAAATATCTACGCAAATTGTTTCTGGATTGCATAGAGATGATTGCGTCAAGCATATTTTATTGTACTGTGCACTTGTTTCTAGTAGTTTTCCTTGTAAAATATGGAGATCTATGATGCTGTTGAGTTGTTTATTTTATCCATGAGCTTCATGCTCATAGTCCTTGTTGAAGTGACAATTATATTGTAATTGTTCTTGCCCTATATGAATTGTATGGGAATTTCTTAGTAAACTTAGATCTAAGAATTTAAGTTTTTTCGTATAAGGTTTTTATTTTTTCTTAGATCCTATCCCTCTAAGATAAATCCAAGGTATGTATTTCTTGACCCATATGTATGGGTTGTTGCTATCTTTAATGGAAATTTTCCACTGGTTTTTATTATTAGTATTTTCAATGGGCATCTTAGAAAGATGTTGAATGTCTAGCTTGAGCTTGAATTTCTTCCAAGTCTTTTAGAGATTGGTCATCTTCTTCAGAGACCGGTTGGTGATGTTGTTCATATGATATGAACCTATTGAATTCTTGGGTTGGTGATGTTGTTCATATGATATGAACCTATTGAATTCTTGCCCATGCCTATCCTCATAGTACATGGCATCCGTAGACACAGATGTAGATTCTTTACTAGCCCAGATAGTTCATCTGTACTATAAGTTTTAGGTTCGATGAAGTTTATTCCTTGGGATGCTACTACATCTACAATTTCATATATTCTGGAATTTCAGTTAGTTCTTCTAGTTGTAGGTTATGGTTACTAGACTTCTTCGAAAAGTTTCACATAAAAAGGATAGGTGTGACTATTTCCTAAAGTGGGAGTTTCTCATAAGGTATGAGGTTTGTGTATAAAGGGTGAAATCGTTCTGGTTTCACTCATTGGGTAATCAAGCCTCTTCCCATAAGATTGGATTAAAATCTTTTAGAAGATCAATAGGAATTTGGTATCAGGCTACACCATCTAGTTGCTGACAAGAAAACCTTTGAGGATGGTGAAACCAAAAGGGCGCCATATGTAGCTGGAAAGTTTCAATGAAGAGTGAAACTTTTGTAAACCAGATATCTGCAGGGATTACTCCTACAAATTACTCTATTGGAGTAAACCTTTACAACTTCATTTTTCAATTTATGAATGATCTTGACCGGAACTAGTCCTAACACAGGAATGGAAGAAGCCCAAAAGGAAGCTGTGTGTAGGCTTGAACAACTAAGCTTAACAAGTGCGAACCACAACAAAGAATGCCTAAGAGCTTATTATTATTATGCAACTCCTTATGAACATTCCTATAACAATGAAATTAGGCTAGTAAATCATTAAAGGATGGCCAACACCTTCAAACAAATCTACAGTCTTTTTAAAGTTCTTCTCGGTAGCACCAAAAATAATTAGCCTTCCAGATGATTCTTAGAAAGAAAAAGAAACTATCTATCTAGTTCAAATAGGACTTGTAGGAAAAGATTTCCAATTAACTTTTGATATAAATCAAAAGCAAAACCTTATCCCAAAATAGAGGACAAAATGAAGTTTGTACATTATAGACGTGCTTTGGGCATGAAAATTATTGTAAACACTGAAAAATCACAAGAAAAAAGAGGAATATGGTGGCATTACTCTTCCACTAGTAAATGTGCCGTTTACAACTGACATAAAAAGAAAGATACCACTGCACCGGTGAAACTCAAAGGATTCATTGACCGAATAGATAGAGATGATATGCAAGACACTAAAGAAGCAACTAAATCTTATTACCAACTCATAAAGAGCCAAGCAAGTACTTGCTATGCGTGTGGAAGGGAGACGGTAACAGGAAAAAGGACTAAAAATCTTTACAGTAAGAAGGCTGAGAGTAGCACGTGGAAGAGGACAACCCATCTTTGCACGTACTCCACTAAGACCACAGTATAAGAGGGAATTTGATTCATCTCCAGACAATATGTCCATGTAAATGACAAAATAAAGTGGTTCCTCTCAAGGAAAAAGTGTACATATATATATATATATATATATATATATATACATATATAACTATATGTATATGTTATCCATACATAAATAATATATACATATGTATTACATCCATATATATACATACATACTAACATATGTGTAATCATACATATGAAATTATACGTGTATATATGCATATAACATACACTAACTTGTAAAAATACAAAAATACTTTCACGTGAAAGACTTTGAAAAGTCAAAGTCTTATTTTGGCCATGGGCCCGAGCAACTGTAGCACCTCCATGATATTGTTATTTATTGTGACTAGATAACTTTAGTTGAGGATGGTGGCTGGTGCAGAGGCAATTGTTGAAGGCCCCTTTCCATTGGCAATTATGTATTGGGGGGATGCATGGCTGACTCTTATCTCCTTTCACACTTGACAATTATCTATGGGGAGGGTGGGTGGTTCAATATTTTCTCATTTCACACTTGATTTCTATCCTCATAGTTGAAACCGTTTGATAAAATATCAGTTAATATAGACTATTCTTGTTGTCAACATTACTTTTCCTTGCAGTAACCTTTTAGCTATGTTATTGAAACTATCAACAAACCTTTTGTTAGTGATTTTAGGTAGTTTTTATCATTGTCACATATATCACTAACAGGTATTATACAAAGAGATGTTTCTCGAGTATAAAATGATAAAAATGTATTTTTCAAGAAAATATCGAGAAAGTCTTGGTAAATTTAAAAAAATTCAAATTACTTGATAAAAAGATAAAAATGGTCATTTATTAATTATTGGAAATGAAAGTAAATAACGTTTCAAATTTTATAGCAAAAATGACATCAAGGTCAACTAAGAAAAGAGGCTTATTTTATTTAATTAACCTAGAAGTTAGTATTTGCACAAAACATGAAGAGAAGGTGAAAAGTGCAAACAATTCATTTAGGATTGTTTACCGAAAAGTAGGAAAAAGACATGTTTCCTATTATAGTTTTTTTTTTTTTTCAATGATGTTCTATTTGTGACTATGGCATCATCCTTAATACAATGAGATCTAAGCAATGCATTTATAGGAAAATGTCGAAGTAAACTGCCCATGTAACAGCCTCACCACCTCCTTTCATAATGATCCATCTGTGTCGAAATTAAGATTAATGTACAAATAGTATGCAAAAGCACCAGCGTGGTTTTCAATCAAATTGCGATGATATTAGAGTAAAGAAGCCAGAAGAAGTCCATATTGAAAGAACATGATAATTCTCACCGGGAAAAAAAGTATCCTATCAGATGATTTAGAACTTTATAAATGGTTTGTGTATATATAGTTTTGGGATTTCTAATGAGTTTTTCCAACTGTTCAAAATTTATTTGAAATCAAATCATTAAGGAGGTTATAAAAGAACATCAAATAATAAAATTATTGATTAAATTGGTAATATAAAAACCATAACAAAATTACTGAATAAATTGGTATGTATAAACCGATTAATTTTTTGAAGAATGCTTTATAATTTAACATTGTTAATGTGCCCGATTGATAAGGGCAAGTTGATCTTTGGTTTCTAGAGTGGGTTGTTGAGTTCAATGGTGAGATTTCAAATTGATTTACATAATTTTTCTGAAACTAAAATGGTTAATCTTTTCAAAGAATAGTTGGTAGCACTTCTAGGTGTTTATGTAATGGATGGGTCTGGTTCAAGTGAAGTTGACAATTTAACATATTCATTGACCAATTTACTTGTGTGTGTCAACGTTGCCAATTGACATGCTTAACCGTTGATGGACTGTAAGTTTCATATTATTGGATGACTACTAAGTAACAATTTTCTTTTTTCTTTAAGTAATTGTTCACCAAGTTCCTAATTGAACTAAATTGTATAGTTACAGAATTGAGCTCCTTGTGTGCATGGGCGTGCATGCATCTCCTTGGTGTCGAATTCCAAGCTTGCTTCATTAACTTGAATCTAGGGACCTTTAAAGATCAAAATTATGTTTTAAGATCAAAAGTATTTTGAAGCTGTTTTCTTTATGATTCACTGTATATGGATGAAGTTGCTTTGTGAAAGACAAATCAAGTTTGGAGAAATAGGGTTGAATAGTTCAACTAGTGAACAAGTCAAGATATTTGTGAAGAGACAAAGACAAGAGCTTGCCCCGTTGACACTTCCAACATGATTAGTCTCTTTCAAAAAGAGGAATCCATTCATTGAGAGCTTGCATGGTGGACAAAGCTTTTGCCAATGATTTTAGGTAGTTTTTACATACAGATCTGATGATGGGCAAAAGGTAGTGTTGTTATGGTGTTTGATTCATATAGACACATTTTTCCTTAATGCAGATTTAGTGCTCTACACACCCCAACATTCTAAACAATCATCAATTATTGTTAAAATGATTTTAATGTCCTTGTTTTAGGTAGTTTTCATCATTGTCACATATATTGTTAATGGGTATTATCCGGCGAGATATTTCTCAAGCATAAGACAATAAAAATATATTTTTTGATAAAATCTCGAGAAAGTCTCTGTAAATTTAAAAAAATTTTAATAACTTGATAAATTCATAAAAATGGTGGTTCAGTAATTATTAAAATTGAAGGTAAATAATGTTTAACATTTTAGAGCAAAAACAATCTTAAGGTCAAATATCTTCTTTAATTAACCTTGAAATTAGTGTTTGCAGAAAACATGAAGAAAAGGTGAAAAATGCAATCAATTCATTTAGAATTGTTCACGAAAAAGTATGAAAAGACGTATTTTCTCTTTTATTTTTATTTTCTTAATGACATGCTATTTGTGACAATGGTATCATCCTTAATGGAATGAGATCTAAGAAATGCATTTATAGGAAAACATTGAAGTAAACTGCCCATGTAACAGGTGATCCATTTGGGTCCTAATTAAGATTAATGTAAAGATAGTAAGCAAAAGCTCCAACGTGGTTTTCAATCAATTTGCGATTATATTTCAGTAAAGAGCTATAGGAAGTCCAGATTGAAAGAACATGGTAATTCGAACCGGGGAGAAATCATCCTAAGAATCAGATGATCTAGAACTTTATAAATGGCTTGTGTATATATGGTTATTGGATTTTAATGAGTTTTTCCCACTATTCCAAAGTTATTTGAAATCTGATCAAAAATATGGTTATAAAAGAACAACAAATAATAACACTATTGATTAAATTGGTAACATAAAAATCATAATACAATTATTGATTCAATTGCTAACATAAAAACTGATCAATTTTTTGAAGAATTTTTTTTCTATTTTAATATTGGTAGTGTGCGTGACTAATAAGGTCAAGTTGATCTCTGGTTTCTAGAGTGGGTTGTTGAGTTCAAAGGTGAGATTTAAAATTGATTTTTATAAATTTGCTGAAATTGAAGTGGCTAATCCTTTCAAAGAATAGTTGGTAGTACTTCTAGGTGTTTATGTAATGGATGGACTAGCTTCAAGTGAAGTTGACTATTTAACGTATTCATTGACTAATTTATTTGTGTGTGTCAAAGTTGCCAATTAAAAAGCTTAGTAGTCGATGAACTGCAAGTGTCATATAATTGGATGTCTATGGAGTAGCAATTTTCTTTTTTCTTTAAGTAATTGTTCACCAAGTTCCTAATTGAACTGAAATATATAGTTAAGGAATTGACCTACTTTTGTGCGTGGCCATGCAAGAATCTATCTGGTGTCAAATTCCAAACTTACTTGATTAACTTGAATTGAGGATGACCTTTTCAGATCAAGATTATGTTCTAAGATCAAAAGTATTTTGAAGCTGTTTTCTTTATGTTTCATGGTATATAGATGAAGTTGCATTGTGAAAGACAAATCAAGTTCGGAGAAATAAGGTTGAAAACTTCAACTGGTGGGCAAGTCTAGAGGGTTGTGAAGAGACGAAGAAAAAAGCTCGGCTCGTTGACACTTCCAACATGATTAGTTTCTTTCAAAATAAAAAATTCATTCATTGAGAGCTTGCATGGTGGACAAAGCTTTTGCCAATGATTTCAGGAAGTTTTTACCGACCGATCTGTCGATGGGCAAAAGACAATGTTGCTATGGTGTTTAATTCATATAGATGCATTTTTCCTTAACGCAGATTTATTGCTGTGCACACCCTAACATTCTAAACAATCATCGAGTCGTGTTAAAATGATTTTAATGTCCTTGTTGAAATGAAACAAGTTGCAAGACCAAATAAAATATTTCACCATGCTGGAATGCACACGAAATTTGGACTGTATGATTTTTTAAACCAACCATGCAGATTTGGTCCTCATGTTAAACAACCCAAAATAAATACTTAATTGATCTTCTCTCGATCAAGTGAGCTGAATTTGATGGCCAGCTAGGTCAAGTCAAAGTTAATAACTTGTATTTGTGTAGGCCCAATTACGTCGACTGCTACGTCACTACCAATTTACGAACTAAATCCTAAGTTTTTATGTCATTACTAATGTAAAAAGTTCTCTAGGGAAAAACATAACTTGTTGATAAAGTCGGATCTAGATTCAAGTAATTACCTTTTAAAAAGTAAAATGGCAACCGTTTAGTGATTTAAGAACAAGGGCGGAGCCATGGCAATTGCTTTACCAACCTATAGAATTTGTTTTATTTACGTATTGATATTTCATTCTTTTTACTGTTTTTACATACAAGTGCTCTAAAGTTTGAAACTTGAAATAGTAGCGCCATTAACTAGAAATTTATGGCTCTGTCACTGTTTAAGAATTAAAATTTTCAGAAAAATCATTTATGACTATTTTTTCATCATCATTGATTAAGAAAAATTTGGCTGTTCGACAAATTATCATTTGAGGCCATTTTTGGAAAAGGTTCCTTCCAATAAGACCTGTACAGTTTTTTCATCAAGGCTGAAAGAGAGATGAAGATTGGGTGCTGTCAACAGCAAGTTAGGTTTATCAAGAGTAGTACTTGATTGATCTAAGCATGTTGCTAGGTCGGCCCAGTCATGCTTGCAACATGATTTGTCTCTTTCAAAACACTAGAATCCATTCAGTGCAAGCTTGTTTGGTGGAATTCCACACAGCCAAAAAAAAAGACTTCATCAATGGCAGGAAAACATTTATGCAAAGGACACCACTATAAGCTTTTACTGAAATCTATACAAAAATGTCAACAAAGATACTTTTACAGACATTCTTAAGACGTCGTTAAAAAAAAATTACTGACATCCTTAAAAAACTCTTCAAGACGTCTAAAAACTGTGGGTAAAAACTTTTACAGGCATTTCTGAAACATCAGTAAAAGTATTTAGTAGTATTTTAAAAACGTTGGTAAGACTTCCCTACCACGAATTTCTTTTCTGGACCCAATATTTGGGTAATAAAATGGGGATTGCCACTAGGAGAGATGGCTGAGTGGTTGATAGCCCCGGTCTTGAAAACCGATCTATTTCTCATCGAAAGATTGGCATATTCTTCTGAAAATCCTAGCTATTTTTAAATCTCATTGCTAT
>JAANDH010000851.1:0-102205 GCA_011799765.1 Nymphaea thermarum
ATTGTCCACTCTCTCTTCACCTCTCTTATTACGTTTTATTGTGATACTAACTTGTATATTCTTTTCTTATATTTCGTTTCTGCGGTTTGCTTATGTACTTAGGGGACTTCTTGTCCCCAAATTTTGCTATATATTTCCATTTTATCGGCTCTCTCTCTCTCTCTCTCTCTCTCTCTCTCTCTCTCTCTCTCTCTCTCTCGACAACAATTGTATAGGTTTGACTCACGGATGACAACGGCAAAGGGTCCGGTGGTAAGTTCGTAACATCCTGAGAACAAAACGTCATTTCCGCTAACCGTACTCTATAAAAGTTTCCCAATCTTCAATCATCCCTCACAAGCCTGGACATCCTGACCATTCCGATTTTCGATCATGATAGGCAATTTAATCGGCAGCCCTATCCATCTCGTCGCGCTCCTCGCGGCCCTAGCGGCGGTGATCTGGTACTTCCGATGGCGGGATAGCAAACTGCCGCCGGGCCCCACCGGCTGGCCACTGATCGGCAGCCTTCCGGCCCTCGGCGCGATGCCTCACCACTCTCTTGCCGCGCTCGCTAAGCACTACGGCCCCATCATCTCCCTCTGCCTGGGCACCACCACGGTGGTCGCCGCGTGCTCGGCGTCGGCGGCGCGCGAGTTCTTGAAGCACAACGACGCCAACGTTTTGTCGCGGCCTTCGAACTCAGCGGCAAAGCACGTAGCGTACGACTCGCAAGGTATGGTGTGGGCGGAGTACGGGCCGAAGTGGCGGAGCCTACGGAAGATATGCGCCGTGCACCTCTTCTCCAACAAGGCGCTCGACGACTTGCGGCACGTCAGGGAGAAGGAGGTGGGAATCTTGGCAGTGTCGCTGGCGCGGGCCGGCGAGGCCGGGGAGAACGTTGGCGTGGGGGAGGCGGTGAACGTTTGCACGGCGAACTTGCTGGGGAGGGTGCTCATAGGGAGGAGGGTGTTCGAGGGTGGGGAGGACGCCGGAGAGTTCAGGGGGATGGTGTTGGAGTTAATGCAGCTGGCAGGGGTGTTCAACATAGGGGATTTCGTGCCTTCGCTGGACTGGATGGACCCCATGGGTGTGGCTAAGAAGATGAAGGCGCTGCACCGGAGGCTCGACGGCTTCATGGAGAGGATTTTGGAAGAGCACGGCCGCTCCTCCGGCGCCGGAGGACAGGGCGACGTTCTCAGCGTTCTTCTGCGGCTGAAGGACGATCCCATCGGTCTGGATGGCCTGGATGGCAAGCTGACGGATACTAATATTAAAGCCTTGCTAATAGACTCTCTCTCTCTTTCTCGAATCGATTTTCGTGCAAAGCTATGTGCACGCAAAATATGCATTTAAAAGATAGAAAGGAGTATAGCTATTTTTAAAATTTGTTATAAAGGTGTGTATTTTTTTAAACTTTTAATATTTTTTATTATTCCTTTTTAAACGTTAAAAATTTCGTTTTGCACTTCATCGAAACATTTGACCATTGATGTGCACGTAACCAGCTTGCGGTAGCAGATTAACACATTAACATTTTCTCCATTTTATTACAGTAAACGCAAGTTCTATCTTTCATTGCATTAAGCGCTTCAAGGGTTTTAAAATAAGGTGTTTGCAAATGCAGGATTTTTTCGCAGCTGGTACATATACTTCCATAAACATGGTGGAATGGGAAATTGCCGAGCTGATCCGGCACCCCCACATCCAAAAGAAAGTTCAGGCCGAAATCGATTCCATCGTTGGTTGGGACCGGCCGGTCAAGGAATCAGACATACCAAATCTGACATACCTGCAAGCAATTGTCAAGGAGACGTTCCGCCTACACCCAGCTACGCCGCTCTCCCTCCCGCGCATTGCCAGCGAGAGCCGCCAGGTTACCGGCTACCACATCCCCAAGGGTGCGCGCCTCTTGGTCAACGTCTGGGCTATCAGCCGGGACCCGAGCATATGGACCGACCCACTGGAGTTCCAGCCGGATAGGTTCATGCCTGGGTCCAAGTATGAGCACATAGATGTAAGGGGGAATGACTTTGAAGTGATACCATTTGGGGCAGGCCGAAGAATTTGCCCCGGCATGAGCATGGGCATAAGGATGGTTCAGCTGATGGTTGCGACCTTGGTCCATGGGTTCAACTGGGAGCTGCCAGCGGGTCAAGTTCCTGAGAAATTAAATATGGATGAGGTTTACGGAATTTCTCTGCAAAGGGCAGTGCCCCTCAAGATCCACCCTCAGGCTTGCCCCAAGCACTTACCTTGCCTAGCTCACACACATCTGCTTTTGAGCTGTGAATATGATGTTTACATTCGAATAATGCTGAGTCTGGGGTTCAGGCTCACGGGCTTATGTTTGGCTAGACCGCACCGCCCCAGTCTCTACCAAGCTGAAATCTCTTGCCATCCATTACTCTGCATGTGTAAGAGGTGGGAGATATCAATGGGACTATTGGCAAACTCTCTCTCTCTCTCTCTCTCTCTCTATATATATATATATATATATATATATATATATATATATATATATATATATATATATATATATATATATATATATATATATATATATATATATATATATATATATATATATATATATATGTGTGTGTGTGTGTGTGTGTGTGTGTGTACACCCACCTCCATTTTCCATGGTTTTAAACTCAAAGCATGTCCAATACTGATCAGTCTGGTTATATAACAAGGCTAAAACCCCCAAACTCAAGTGCTATTAATCAATGTCAAAATATGGAGTGATCATCTTATTCTCTCCAAGAGGTTCGATGATGCACAGCAATGGGAAGCTGAAAAGGGCCATGGCCACTTTTGAGATTTTATATATATATATATATATGCTTTACGAATCCTTTTAAATCTTTAAAGGAAATTCATGATAGTCACAAAGTGTTCCATGTATATACACAAACCTTAACGTTGAAAGAAGATGTGAGAACATATCATCGTGGGAAATATCCTGTCAAACCTGATGTTGCCGTGTTTTGCACTAATGAAAATGAAGGTACGCTGACATGATTGCCAACATGCCACTGAAGTCCAGTCCCAAGAATTGCCTTATTTTATATATTGATACCTCATTTATTATTTGTTACTTACTTATATATAGGAGTCGCTTAGAGTCTAAAATTTCGAATATTAGACCATTAATGAAACAAAAACCAGATGGCTTAAATGTGATAAGTAAAGTGTTTTTCTTACAACCAAACTTTACTGACATAATCTCAAAAATTGGTTGATGGAAAACATTTATAAAGCCGACTTTTTTTTACGTTTAATAATGAACGAAAATGAACGGCTCCCATAGCACGAACATTTTTATAAAAAAAAATCCACATTTTCCATAAAAATGACTCGAATTAAAGCATGTTTTATCTTGAAAGTCTTTATAACTGTATTAGGACGTTTGTACTTTATTTAAAATATTTTTAGTAAAAATTGAATGGTTTTGGTTTTCATATATATATATATATATATATATATATATATATATATATATATATATATATATATATTCTCAAAATCTTTCTAACCATTCGAAAAACATATTTAAGTTATCAGAGACACTATAAGTATTATTCATTACCAATGCTAGTTTTGGAATATTTTTATTATTTATCATAGAGTTGACCAAAGCTAAGTCAAATGAACTTGCAGATATGACCGATCTGTCTTTCATAAACTATTAAAATAGCACGTTTTGTCTAGCTAGTGGTACAAACTTAAACTAATAAAAAAAAATCATATACAGCGCATGATCACCAGCCTGTATACACTATTAGGTTTGCAATCCTATTTCATATTAATCCGTTCAATAATTAATGCCAGCCTGTTTCTTCTATGTTCTTTGGGGGTGGGGGATGGGGTAAGGGGTGAGGGTGGGGGATACCCCGCCGACTCATGACTGGATTTTCACCAGCTCGTCAGTCCTACTTTTTCATTTGCTTGTTGTGTTCCTATAGATCAGGAAATCAAGAGAAAATGTTTCAACATTGTTTTCTTATCTCATGACTTTCTATGAAGAATTTATTTTAATGTCACAAGCAACTAGGAAAATCTCGCATTCCTTAACATTATTATTTTCGAGTGCGGCAACTGTTTGCAATACATCATACATCAAAGTGATCAAGAATCTCTTTGCAACTGTTTTGAAAACTTCCTAAAGATGGGATTGGTATTGGCAGAAGTTAAAGAACTGAGGAACTGCCATGGCAAGTTCCTTGTTTAAACTCCCTAGCTACTCCAAATATTTGAAAAAGAAAAAATACAAGACTTTGTGTTGTGTGGCATTGAAATCATTATCCCAATCATCTCTTTTTTTTTAATGAAATCTACCTTTCTTTCATAATTTTCTTTTATGCAAATTAAATTTGCACACGTAAGGCTTATCTAGGGTCTATGGTTTAGCAAGAAAAATTGGACCAAAAAAGTCATGACAAAACACCCGCAAGAGAGAGAAAGAGAGATATCAAGATTGAAAAAGAGAGAGAGACCAACAAAAGCTCTCAGCCCAACTCTCAATGTTTAGAGAATAGTGTCTGTGAAATTCGAACAAGAGACGTACCAGATATGTCTCTTATCCAACTAGGTATGCTACACCCAGGTTGTAACAACACAGCCTACTCCCACACCAGGCTCAAACCCTTTGTCTAAAAAATTCTGACCCGCCCTTAGTGGTCTCGTTTTCAACTAAAAAAGGTTAGGAACTAAGACAACCAACCACTTAACAACTTCTTTTATAAGTCCCCTAAGATTCTTTATAATCTTAGATAGCAGATTAAACTTTTCAAAATGGGGCATTATAATCCACCCTCTTAAGGTGTACTTGGGACCCTAGGTCCAGTGCTGAACTAGCTCTAAAGCCACTATAGTAATTTGGTCAACTTTCACATCAGGCTCGGGATTCCAGTCTGGTGGATCCCAACTTTCTCCATAGTAGTTTCAATTCCAACCTAAAAAGGTTAGGAATCAAGACAACCAATCACTTAACAACTCCTTATAAGTCTTTTAAGATTCTTCACAATCTTAGATATGATACTAAACTTTTCAAAATTTGGTTTTACATAGAGAGAGAGGGAGGGAGAGAGAGAAAGAGAAAGAGAGTGAGAGTATTTATAGCTTTAACAACTTGACTATTCAAGCCAGACCAGTTTATCTCCTTTTATAATCACTATATAGAATGACATCACACTAAAAGGATAGACTCTGAGCTCTCCATTTATTTTACTAAGGGGGTCTCACTTTCATAGTAGAGTGCAACAGACAAGATGTACAAAAAGAATCACCCCAACCTTTGTGGGTGTAATTTCCCCCCACTGAGTTCTGTATTTCATTCTTCAGATAAAAAGCAAATAAACAACTGTGGGCTGCATCACCATGTTCGTTCTTCTACTATAAGGAATTCAGTTCTACTATAGGGTATTCAACCAGGTGAGGCCTTTTCATATATCATATTTTCTGTTAAGGGAGTACTTGAATCTTGGTTGGGCTTCAATGCACTTTCAACCTACCAGGTATCCCTTTGCTAGCAAATGTTATCAATTTTCATTTCTTTTTATTATGCTAACTGAATGGGGAGTTGTTGGAATCACTCAGTAGGCAGAAGCAGCTGCTTAGATCAAAGACGAAGATAGTGAATTAGTGTAAGACCCCTATCCTGGCCACAGGCCAGGGAAGGCATGGCCTGGTCGGCCAGAGATGGTCGGCCTGGCTAGCAGAAGTCGGCCAGAGGGAGGCCACAAAGCAAAGGCACTTACTTGGTCCCGTAGGCGCATACAACATGTCTCTGGTTAGCAGAAGCAGGCATCAGTCGGCAGCAGCAGGCTGGAGGTTGGCAGACACAGACCAGGAGGCAACAACAGCTGGCATTTTGGATCTTATGGTAAACCAGGTGTTTTTGGGTGCAGCCCTGATCGCGCGGAGAAGTCTCCCATTACACCTATATAGGGAACTGGTAGGGTCTCGCCTGGCACCGGTCAAGATAGCCGCGCCTATGGCCGTGCCTACCCCCAAGATCCCCTCGGAGTGAGCCTAGAAATTCCCTAAGTAAAACAAATACAATCTAACTACCCAAGTCAGACAGATGACCCCGACTTAAAAAAACTAATGCGGAAGCGATTTAAAACTAATAACTTGAAATAAGCAAACCCAAACCCAAATATGTAAAGGGGAAGAAGCACCAACCAATATCGCTTGGTGAAAGTTATCCCCAAATGCAGCACGTTGGAAGATGACTCCCGAAGTGGCCCCAGTCTCCAAGTGGTTGAAGAGACACGCCGGAAGTGTAGAACTCGAAATGTGGCGCCGGTTGATGGATGTAGCCGCCGGGAATCGCCTAGGAGCTCCTCGGGTGGACGTCGGAGGTGGTGGTGACCGGCTGGTGCTTCGCCGGAAAAGTCACCGGAAAAGTAGCAGCGGTCGCCGGAGGCAAGTCCCGCCGGTTCTAGACACACAAGGATGCAAGTGCTAACTTGCGGTCTTCCTTGAGGGCTAGGGTAGAACCGACTAGGTGCGAGACTTGGACTAGGTTAGGTCAAGGTGGGCTCGGACCAAATGTTACCAAATGTGTCCGGGCTAGGTCTAGGATGTAAGCTAGGTCAAGGCTAGACTAGGCTCGGGCGGTCTTGTGGTCCAAATGTGGGCTAGGTTCGAGTTGGGGAAGGGGTCCTACGAGCAATCCCTAAATTCAAGGAAGGGTAGGTTCTAGCTAGGTTCGAGCTAGGGAAATGAAATGGAAATGGAAGGGGCTAGGGCAAATGGTGTAGGGGGCGAGTGGGACTAGGCTTGCTCGGGTGAGTGGTAGGTGGCTAATGATTGGGAGATGGGCGCTAGCTAGGACTCAACCCCAAAAGGTTAGGGCGAGGTGGCGCACGTTGAGGCTATCTCCCTACTTGCGTGGGAGAGAAGATGAACCTAATGTGGAAGGGGCGGCTGGTTGAGTGGCTAATGTGGCGAGGTGGCACCTAATGGTGGGAAGGACCTAATGTGGGAGGCTAGGTGGCGTGAGGTAAGGCTTCTAGATCCTAAGTTCAAGGAGGTTCCTAGCTAGGTGGCGAGTTGACTCCACAAATCTCTCACCAAATGGTAGGCGGCGCCCACCAAATGTGAGTCAAAGGGGCGAGTTGGCTCCTCTCACTCTCTTGATGGCTGCCACGTGTAAAGATGAAGGGCAGAGATTTAACTTACCAAATGAGAAGGAGCTGGGCGGAATCCCCAAGTGCGCCGGCGATAGACTCCCTCCAAATGTTAATCGGAATTTCCCACGGTAGCCGGATATCTTCCAAATGTCCGCCGGATTTCACAAGGGTGCGCCGGATCACCAAATGTAAAGGTGATTCGCCAAATGTAGCTCGCCGGGAGCAACTTTGATTTTCTGGTCCTCGCCGGAGTTTTCCAAATGTTGGCCGGAATTCCCAAATGTTTACCGAAATTCCTTCTAATGTTCACCGGAAATCACCTATTCTTGCGGTTTTCACTCTTCTTTGATTCTTTCTTGGGCGCTTTCTTTTCTTTTTCTTTTCTTTCTTTTCTCGCCCTTTTTCTTCTTTCTTTTTCTGCTTTTTCCGGCAAGAAAGGCAGATCTGAACCGTGGCTTATTTCAGCTCTTTTGCACGGTTAGATCTAAACCGTGGCCTCTTATTTTTGGCTCTTTTTCACAGTTTGATTCGAACAAACGAACTAGAAATCGAGAACTAAATCACCAATAACGTGAGGGAAGGTTTGGGATTTCGTGAAAACCACTTTATTTCAGGTTTCCACCGTGCAAACAGAAAGTTCACCGGCCGCCTACCGGCGAAGTACCTTTCCAAAGGCCGAACTCTAAAATAAAATAGTCCCACGAAAATCACAAGCCTTCTTCCCGGTTACGAGTGCTTACCTCTAGATTTCAACGGTGGAGATGGCTGCTTCGATCCTCTAGTTGCCTAGAAGTGGAAGCCTTCCCGGTTACAACGTGGCCTCTAGCTTTTCCGGATGGAGACGAGAGAGCTGCACCTTGATTGCATGGAGTTGATGTGGGGAATACGAGTTGATGGAGGAAGACCTTGCACCGGGCACTTGATCATCCGTTCCTAGCTTTTCCCTTTGGCCGATTGGAGGAAGAAGAGAGTAGAGATCGAGGAAGAGAGGAGAAAAGCCTTCGGGTATTGCTGGGATTCGAGGGAGAACAGCAAGTTGCTGATTTTCCCCAAATGTGACTCGAGAGAGACTAGAGAAGAAACAAAGATCGGGGAGAAGAGAGGGGCGCGCGAGAGAGAAAGAGAACTCGAGGAGAGGAGAGAGACACGAAATTCACTAATGACTCAAAATTCTTTCTTCTTTGATATGAATTCAAATGAATTACAAGTATTTATAGTGCTGGAAAAGAACAGATCTAAACATGTGATCCAGATCTCAAAACTGAATCAAATTGCTTAAACAAATGGCGCAAAGCAAAGACAAAAGCAATTTGCGCAAAATCAAATCCTAAGTCCTAAAACCGATCCTCCTCTTGCCCGATTATGAGTTGGACATTGATTTGGATCGAGCTTTACCTAGAGTCACCCTAGGTCGGCCCTAAGAGACCTGGTTCGAACACGCCATGGGTGGACTTGAACACAACGGAACTTGACCCACCCATTTGGAATTCAGCAACCTCGCTTAGCCGCCCGCACCTCCCTCTGCTTCAACTCCAAGCAGATCAACTTCGGCTGGACCAAGCTGCAACGCACCTCCCTCTCCTCCCTCTTGACCCGAGCCCGGGTCAATTGAGCTGGGTTCAGCCCTGACCAAGTGGTTGGCGGACTCCCTCCGCCCTCTGTGACTGCTCTCGGCCACGTCCGTGGCCGCTCTAGGCCATGTTGAGGCTGGCCCGTATCAGATCCACCCTCCTGAGATGGAGCTTGTCCCCAAGCTCCTGAAGGAAATTGAGTCTTGATCTTGTCAAACAACTCCCACGAAGTACCACCATCAACACCTTCCCATTCAATCATAACCTCATGGCGAGGCCTTCCATTTGCGAGTCACCCATCTGTGCTTCAATATCCGGTAAGGTCGGGGTGTGACATCTAGCAGAGGCTCCACCTGTTCGGGTACTGGTTCATGGTGTGGCTTCAAGCGGGAAACATGAAAAACTAGATGGACAAGAGCTGTTGGTGGCAGTGCTATGCGATACGCTGCCTTCCCAATCTTCTGAAGCACCTGGAATGGCCCATAATATCTTGGCAAGAGCTTGGAGTAGGGTTGTCCAAGCAAAGATTTTTGCCTCATCGGTAGCCTTTTCAACCATACCATGTCTCCTACCACAAACTCTCTATCTTTACGCCCATTGTCATGAGCCTTCTTCATTCTTGCTTGTGCTCTCTCAATATTCCTCTTCAAGGCGGCAAGGATCTCATCACAATTTCTCAAATTTCAGTCAACTTCCTCATCTCTTGCAGTGTCAACTTCGTACCTAGGAACTGAAGTTGGAGCGTAGCCATATAAAGCTTCATAAGGTGTTATGCCGGTTCCGGAATGCAGGCTGGTGTTGTAGGACCACTCAGCCCATGACAAGTACTTGACCCACGTGTTGGGCCTGTCACATGCAAAACACCTAAGATAGGTCTCTAGAGTCCTGTTGACTACCTCACTTTGCCCATCCGTCTGTGGATGATGGGCAGTGCTAAGGTTGATCACCGTTCCTGCCATCTTCATGTACTCTCTCCAAAAAGCACTGAGGAAGATCAAATCGCGATCGCAGACAATAGACTGGGGCATACCATGAAGTTTCCCGATGTTGTCTTGATATACGTTGGCTACCATCGGTCCTTGGTAGTGTCTGGGTAATGCCACGAAATGACTGTACTTGGTTAACCTGTTGACCACGACTAAAACCGCTTCTTTACCCTCTGATCTTGGCATCGCATCGATGAAATCCATTGATACATCTTCCCAAGGCTTGTCGGGAATGGGTAGAGGGTTCAGGTGTCCTGGAGGCTTGGTTGCCTCATACTTCTCTCTTTGGCATATGAGACAGGCCTTCACGTAGTCTCTGACATCTTTCTTCATACCGTCCCACCAAAACTGAGTTTTAATCCGGCCCCTTGGTCTTAGCCACGCCCTCATGACCTGCGACACTTGAGTCATGAAAGTGCTGAAGTAATTCCTGCTTGAGGACCGAATCTTTTGGGACTAAAGCTCTCTTCTTCTTGCAAAGAACATCTCCTCTCAGAGTATAATGAGAGATTGAACCAAGATTCTGATGCGTGGACTGCTTGAAGAGTCGTAAGTTTAAATCTTGATCCTGTTCCTGAATCAATCTCTCCCATATGTCTGTTCCAAGCACTGAGAGAGTTCTTAACTGCTCAGGCATGCGAGATAAAGAATCAGTAGCAGAGTTCTCCGTCCCTTTTTTGTACTCAATTGTGAAATCATAGCCAAGAAGTTTGGCTAACCACCTTTGTTGTGTAGGGGTAGAGACTCTCTGCTTTACCATGTATCTCAAACTGCTATGATCGGTTCTCACCACGAATTTCCTTCCGATCAAGTAAGGTCTCCACTTATCCACAGCCAATACTATCGCCAAGAGCTCTTTCTCATAGGTTGAGTAGGGTTTGGCTCTGCTGGTCAGAGCCTTAGACAAGAAGGCGATAGGATGACCTTCCTGACTCAAAACTGCTCCTACTCCAACGTCGCTGGCATCGGTTTCGATCACGAACTCTTTGGAGAAGTCTGACAATGCAAGAACGGGGGCACTCATCATAGCGGCCTTGAGCTTCTCAAAAGCTTCTCTTGACTTATCAGTCTAAGTAAATTCTCCTTTCTTCAGCATGTGAGTTAGGAGAAGCTATCAATCCATACCCTTTGATGAATCGACGATAATAGCCGGTAAGACCCAAAACTCCTCTCATACCTCGGGGGTCTTTTGGCAAGGGCCACTGCTCCATGGCTTGGAGCTTCTCAGGATCGGCTCTAACTCCTTCATGAGATACGATGTGCCCCAAGTAGCCGATAGAGGTCTGTCCAAAACTGCACTTCGACATCTTAGTGAATAGAGTGTTCTCTCTTAAAATCTTCAACACAATGCGAAGATGTTCAACATGTTGCTCCAAACTCTGACTATATACTAAGATGTCATCGAAAAACACCAAAACAAAGTCTCGGAGAAATTCACGGAACACGTCGTTCATGCACCTCTGGAAGGTAGCCGGTGCATTGGTAAGTCCAAACGGCATAACTAAAAACTCATAATGACCATCGTGCATCCTAAATGCCGTTTTCGAGATGTCTTCCTCGTTCATCCTGATCTGATGATAACCATATCTAAGGTCCAGCTTGGAGAAGACGCAAACTCCATTTAATTCATCCTAAAGCTCATGAATGACGGGAATTGGATGTTTATCCTTAACAGTTGCTTCATTCAATGCCCTATAATATACACAGAATCGCCACGTGTTATCCTTCTTCTTTACTAAAAGAACGGGCGAAGAAAAAGGGCTTGAACTAGGTCTTATGATGTTGCTCTCTCGCATCTCCTTTACTAACCTCTCAATTTCCGATTTCTGAGCATACCCATATCGATATGGGCGAACATTCACAGGTTCGGTGCCATTAGCCAAAACAATCCTGTGGTCATAGGATCGTTGGGGTGGAAGTCCTTTTGGCTCATCAAAGATGTCACCAAACTCGGTCAAAACCTTCTGTACTTGCTCAGGGACGTCTTCCCCTGAGTCTTCTGCAGGCACGTCCTCTGCAATCAATACCAACCATACTGCAGGTTGTTGCACCATGATGGACTTCAATGCTGCCTTTGGCTCCAAAGTAGGATCAACGGCCTTGAGCACAACTTCGTCTCCACCCTCCTTAGGTAGACACATCTCCATTATAGAGAAATCCCACCAAATTCTTCCTAGAGTCTTAAGCCATTTAACTCCAAGAATGATGTCCACATTGGGTAGAGGAACGACTAACAATTCCACTTTGAATGGAACCTTCTGTAGGGTGATCTCTACATCCGTACACTTCCGGGTGCAGGGAAGGCTTTCTCCATTCGCAACCAAAATCCGAAAGGCTAAGTGCTCCTCTATGCTGCATCCTAGTCTATCAGCAATATGCTCTCCAACGAAGTTGTGAGTTGCTCCTGTGTCAAGCAGAACGAGCACTTTGAGGTTGCCAACACATCCTACGACCTTCATTGCATCCGGTTTCTTGGGATCGTCCATCATGTGGCATGCTCCATTTGGTTGTTGTGGCTCTTCAGGCTTCAGAGGTTCCTCTTGACCCTCTACTTCTTCTATTTCTTCAATTACAGGAGGCGGGTCTCCCTCATGTTCCTTATTCGAATCTTGCTCCACCATATACACCCTTATGTTCTTACACCTGTGAGATGGATCCCAATTCTCTTTACACCAAAAACATTGTTTGTTGCGGATCATCTCTTCCCTTTCTTTCCGAGTAAGGGTTGGAGGTATTCTACTCCTGTAAACGGGTTTAGGCTCTTCACTTTTGGGTGGAGCTGGTAATTGCTTAGGCTTCTGAGGTATTTCCCTAATCTTGACAGGATTAGGGGCTCTCCACTGACGATACAAGTCCCGTTTCTTATGCAACCTATCCTCTACAGAACGTGCTTTAGCAAAGCATCTCTTTAACTCGGTATTTGGCTCAGCCCAAACATCTACCTGAATCTCATCTTTCAGTTCTCCTACAAAGGCTGCAATGAGCGCCTTAGGAGTCCAATCAACCATGCTTGCTAAGTCCTCGAATTTTTCTTGATAGTCCTGAACTGAGGAGGTCTGCTTCAAGTTGCGAAGCTCTATGTCAAAATCCACATACGAAGACGGTCCAAACCTAAACAATAGGGCTGCCTTAAACTCATCCCATGTGTTTACGGGCTCCTTGATCTTGAGCCATCTTAACCACCTCCTAGCTTTACCATCAAAGTGCAAAGGGGCGGTATAGAGCCATTCATCTTTCGGGATCATCTGACACGTGAAGTACTGCTCCACGAAGAAGATCCAATCTAAGGGGTCTTCTCCATTGAATCTTGGGAACTCAATGCGAACTTGAGGGATTCTAGGTTGGTCCCTCGGCCTGGCTTGGCGCTGCGGTTCCCTTTGCGGTTCCCAAATAGGTGGGTCACGCTCAACTCTATCACCCCACCTACGATCATTGTTCACATTCTCCCACTGAGTTCCTCCAAACCTAGGCCCATACTGACTAGCTTGTGGTCCGTATGTCTCACGGTTTCCTAACCCAGATGTAGAATGTTGATGTCCTCCATTATATCCGTTATGCCCCGAATGGTGGCCATTAGGCCCCCCAATGTTGACGGTTGAATCAACATGGTGGCCACTATGTCCCCCATTGGTTCCATTGTAGTCCTCAAAGTGATCTGGGTTCCAGCCTGGCGGCAGCCTACATGGCCCCGCCTGCATATGCCACGGTGGTGGTGTAGGTTCGGCACTAGGAGGGCCGCCCAACACACCCTCGTTCTTGTCCTGTCTAGGAGTAGGAGTAGGTTGAGAAGGAGGTCCCGGGGCAGGCCGTTGGTTGGCTGCCTGGTTCGCACTGATGGACCTAAGCATCTCCTTAATCTCATTAATCTCATTGAGCTTAGACAACTGTGCCTTGTACTCACTCATCTTCTGACGGATCTTGAGAACTTCGTTCTCAATGTGAACCATTCTACCTACGGCTTGAGTTTCCAACTCAGCCGCAGGCGATTCTTCCTCGGGTGAGGAGTCTACCTCAACGTCGGGTGAATCCGGGGCAGCCTGCTTCTTTCGGGGCATTGTAGAAGTCCTGAAATTCAGGTCAAGCAATATCAAAACTCAATCAAACAATGCAGAATCAAACTACTACGCAAGCAATAGCAAATCTGAAGCACAATCAATCCCAACTTCTATTCTAAAACCAATGAAAACTTCAACTCAAATCTGCCGTGCAACTTCTTCAAGGATAGCCGAATCTGAATTCTCCTTCAAGGGTTGTCGCGGGAGGGTGCTAAACTCCAAGGAGGCTCTGATACCAAATTGGTAGGGTCTCGCCTGGCGCCGGTCAAGATAGCCACGCCTATGGCCGTGCCTACCCCCAAGATCCCCTCGGAGTGAGCCTAGAAATTCCCTAAGTAAAACAAATACAATCTAACTACCCAAGTCGGACAGATGACCCCGACTTAAAAAAACTAATGCAGAAGCGATTTAAAACTAATAACTTGAAATAAGCAAACCAAAACCCAAATATGTAAAGGGGAAGAAGCACCGACCAATATCGCTTGGTGAAAGTTATCCCCAAATGCAGCACGTTGGAAGATGACTCCTGAAGTGGCCCCAGTCTCCAAGTGGTTGAAAAGACACGCCGGATGTGTAGAACTCGAAATGTGGCACCGGTTGATGGATGTAGCCGCCGGGAATCACCTAAGAGCTCCTCGGGTGGACGCCGGAGGTGGTGGTGACCGGCTGGTGCTTCGCCGGAAAAGTCACCGGAAAAGTAGCAGCGGTCGCCGGAGGCAAGTCCCGCCGGTTCTAGACACACAAGGATGCAAGTGCTAACTTGCGGTCTTCCTTGAGGGCTAGGGTAGAACCGACTAGGTGCGAGACTTGGACTAGGTTAGGTCAAGGTGGGCTCGGACCAAATGTTACCAAATGTGTCCGGGCTAGGTCTAGGATGTAAGCTAGGTCAAGGCTAGACTAGGCTCGGGTGGTCTTGTGGTCCAAATGTGGGCTAGGTTCGAGTTAGGGAAGGGGTCCTACGAGCAATCCCTAAATTCAAGGAAGGGTAGGTTCTAGCTAGGTTCGAGCTAGGGAAATGAAATGGAAATGGAAGGGGCTAGGGCAAATGGTGTAGGGGGCGAGTGGGACTAGTTTAGCTCGGGTGAGTGGTAGGTGGCTAATGATTGGGAGATGGGCGCTAGCTAGGACTCAACCCCAAAAGGTTAGGGCGAGGTGGCGCACGATGAGGCTATCTCCCTACTTGCGTGGGAGAGAAGATGAACCTAATGTGGAAGGGGCGGCTGGTTGAGTGGCTAATGTGGCGAGGTGGCTAGCTAATGTGGCGAGGTGGCACCTAATGGTGGGCTGGACCTAATGTGGGAGGCTAGGTGGCGTGAGGTAAGGCTTCTAGATCCTAAGTTCAAGGAGGTTCCTAGCTAGGTGGCGAGTTGACTCCACAAATCTCTCACCAAATGGTAGGCGGCGCCCACCAAATGTGAGTCAAAGGGGCGAGTTGGCTCCTCTCACTCTCTTGATGGCTGCCACGTGTAAAGATGAAGGGCAGAGATTTAACTTACCAAATGAGAAGGAGCTGGGCGGAATCCCCAAGTGCGCCGGCGATAGACTCCCTCCAAATGTTAATCGGAATTTCCCACGGTGGCCGGATATCTTCCAAATGTCCGCTGGATTTCACAAGGGTGCACCAGATCACCAAATGTAAAGGTGATTCGCCAAATGTAGCTCGCCGGGAGCAACTTTGATTTTCTGGTCCTCGCCGGAGTTTTCCAAATGTTGGCCGGAATTCCCAAATGTTTGCCGGAATTTCCAAATGTTTACCGGAATTCCTTCTAATGTTCACCGGAAATTACCTATTCTTGCGGTTTTCACTCTTTTTTTATTCTTTCTTGGGCACTTTCTTTTCTTTTTCTTTTCTTTCTTTTCTCGCCGTTTTTCTTCTTTCTTTTTCTGCTTTTTCCAGCAAGAAAGGCAGATCTGAACCGTGGCTTATTTCAGCTATTTTGCACGGTTAGATCTAAACCGTGGCCTCTTATTTTTGGCTCTTTTTCACAGTTTGATTCGAACAAACGAACTACAAATCGAGAACTAAATCACCAATAACGTGAGGGAAGGTTTGGGATTTCATGAAAACCACTTTATTTCAGGTTTCCACCGTGCAAATAGAAAGTTCACCGGCCGCCTACCGGCGAAGTCCCTTTCCAAAGGCCGAACTCTAAAATAAAACAGTCCCACGAAAATCACAAGCCTTCTTCCCGGTTATGAGTGCTTACCTCTAGATTTCAACGGTGGAGATGGCTGCTTCGATCCACTAGTTGCCTAGAAGTGGAAGCCTTCCCGGTTGCAACGTGGCCTCTAGCTTTCCCGGATGGAGACGAGAGAGCTGCACCTTGATTGCATGGAGTTGATGTGGGGAATCCGAGTTGATGGAGGAAGACCTTGCGTCGGGCACTTGATCATCCGTTCCTAGCTTTTCCCTTTGGCCGATTGGAGGAAGAAGAGAGTAGAGATCGAGGAAGAGAGAAGAAAAGCCTTCGGGTATTGCTGGGATTCGAGGGAGAACAGCAAGTTGCTGATTTCCCCCAAATGTGACTCGAGAGAGACTAGAGAAGAAACAAAGATCGGGGAGAAGAGAGGGGCGCGCGAGAGAGAAAGAGAACTCGAGGAGAGGAGAGAGACACGAAATTCACTAATGACTCAAAAATCTTTCATCTTTGATACGAATTCAAATGAATTACAAGTATTTATAGTGCTGGAAAAGAACGGATCTAAACAAGTGATCCGGATCTCAAAACTGAATCAAATTGCTTAAACAAATGGCGCAAAGCAAAGACAAAAGCAATTTGCGCAAAATCAAATCCTAAGTCCTAAAACCGATCCCCCTCTTGCCCGATTATGAGTTGGACATTGATTTGGATCGAGCTTTACCTAGAGTCACCCTAGGTCAGCCCTAAGAGACATGGTTCGAACACGCCATGGGTGGACTTGAACACAACCGAACTTGACCCACCCGTTTGGAATTCAGTAACCTCGCTTAGAGCCTTAGCACGTCCGCCCGCACCACCCTCTGCTTCAACTCCAAGCATATCAACTTCGGCTGGACCAAGCTGCAACACACCTCCCTCTCCTCCCTCTTGACCCGAGCCCGGGTCAATTGAGCTGGTTTCAGCCCTGACCAAGTGGTTGGCGGACTCCCTCCGCCCTCTGTGACTGCTCTCGGCCACGTCCGTGGCCGCTCTAGGCCATGTTGAGGGCTGACCCGTATCAGGAACCATTATGGTGAAGGGGCACCTGCCCCAGGACGCGTGGCTGATGCGGATGTGTTTGGTAGGGTCTAGCTTAGCGCCGGACAAGAACGCCACGCCTATGGCCGTGCCTACCCCCAAGATCACCTTGGACGCACCCTAAAGACTTCCCTAAGCAAACCAAATACAATCTATCTACCCAGTCGGACAGGAACCCCGACTTAAAAACCAATTACAATCTAACGGATTAAGCCAAAAGCAACACGGAAGCAAAACAATCCAAGCACTAATGCAATAAGCAAGTAGAAGTCCACAAGAGGGGATGAGAGGGTACCGGCCAAGTTCAACTTGGCGAGAGATGTCCTGGTAGGGTCTAGCCTAGCGCCAGACAAGAACGCCACGCCTATCGCCGTGCCTACCCCCAAGATCACCTTGGACGCACCCTAAAGACTTCCCTAAGCAAACCAAATACAATCTATCTACCCAGTCAGACAGGAACCCCGACTTAAAAACCAATTACAATCTAACGGATTAAGCCAAAAGCAATGCGGAAGCAAAACAATCCAAGCACTAATGCAATAAGCAAGTAGAAGTCCAGAAGAGGGGATGAGAGGGTACCAGCCAAGTTCAACTTGGCGAGAGATGTCCCCAAGTGCAGCAACGTAGGAAAGACCTTCCGGTGATGTGGACTATCTCCAAGGGTGGAAGAACGCCGGTTGAAGGGACTTAGAACTAAGGAGGAGGGCACGGCGACTAAGAGCTTCCCTTGTGACTCGTAACAGTTGATTTAGGAAGAGTTTACACCAAAGAAGTCTAGAGAGTCTCACGGCCTAAACCAAGAGATTCTAAACCCCATAACGATGGAATCTCTCCTCAAATCAACACAACGGCGTTACACAATTTCTACTCTTAATTACACGTACTAACCTTTCCAAGTCCAAGTCGGATGTAGATGAACTCCGGTTGATGAAGACTCCAAATGAGGTGCCGGTAGTGAAGATGCTTGCCGGATATCGCCTTGGAACACCTTAGATGGTTGCCGGATGAAGTGGTGACCGGCTGGTGCCTCACCAGAAAAGTCACCGGAAAAGTAGCAGCGGCGGTCGGAGGTCGCCGGAGGCAAGCCCCGCCGGTTCTAGACTCCAATGATGTGGTTGATAAACCACGGTCTTCCTTGAGGGCTAGGGTAGAACCAACTAGGTGCGGGACCTGGGTTAGGTTGGGCTGAAATGAGCTCGGACCAAGTGGGTCCAGGTGGGTCCGGGCTTGGTCTAGGAAGTAGGCTAGGTCAAGGATAGGCTGGACTAATGCGGTCACACAGTCCAAAGGTGGGCTCGGTTTGACCAAGGGAAGGGGTTAAACGATCAACTCCTAAATTTAAGGAAGGGTTGGTTTGAGCTAGGTCTAGCGAGGGAAATAGAAATGGGCTAAGGCAAATGGGTCAAATGTGGCGTGGAACTAGCTTGGCTCGATGGAGTGGTAGGTAGGCAATGATTAGGGGTCGAGCTCTAGCTAAGACTAAGCCCCAAAAGGTTAGGGCGAGGTGGCGCAAGTAGAGGCTATCTCCCCAAATGCGAGGGAGAGAGGTTTGACCTAATGAGAGAAGGGCGGCTGGTTGGAGACTAATGTGGCGAGGTGGCACCAAATGGTGGGCTGGGACAATTGCGGGAGGCTAGGTGGCGCGAGGAGAAGCTTCTAGTTCCTAAAGGTGGGAAGTCGACCTAGCTAAGGAAGAGATGCACCCACGAAGATCTCACCAAATGGTGGGCGGTGCCACCAAATGTAGACCAAAAGGGGCGAGCTGGCCGGATCTCTCTCGAGCTTGCTCTCAAACACTCCAAGATCGTACCACGTGTCTAGGATGTAGGGTTGAGATAGCGTAAGGCCCAAGAGTATATTCCACTTACCTCAAATGAAGATTCCGACCAAAGGATCCCCAAATGTTCGTTGGCGGTGAAGACTTTCCCCAAATGTGGCCGTTTTTCCCCAAATTTGCGCCGGATCACCAAATGTAAGATGGATTCGCCAAATGTAGCTCGTGGGGACTAGCTTTGATTTTCTGCCCCATGCCGTAATTTACCAAATGTTGGCCGGAAAAAGTGCAGCGGTGGCCGGAATCCTTGTATGCCGGCCAACACCGAAATTGATTTGGTATTTGCCTCTCTCGCCGGTTTCTCTTTTTCTTTCTTTCTTTTCTTTTGGCGTTTCCTTTGTTTTTCTTTTCTGTCTTTCTCACGCCTCTTTTTCACTTTCTTTTCTTTGTCTTTTTTTGATTTTTCGGCGAAAATTCCAGCAAGGTTCCAAGTACAAAAGATATGATTTTGAAGCACTAAGGACCGACAAAAAACTTGAAACTTGGAAGGAAAGCAAGATCAACTAGGGACTTCCTTTGTGACTCGTAAGAATCGGTTTAGGAAGAGATTAATCCCAGAAATCTATTGTCTCTCATGGCTGAAACCGAGAGATTCAAGAGATTCTTGATCGTGGAATCTCCTCTCAAACCGGCACAATAAGTTGCACAAAATCCACCACTAATCTATCAAACTCACCTTTCCAAATTGTAGCCGGATGTCGTCTACTTCTCCTCCTTAGTGCCTAAGAATTCGAAGTCTTCCCATGGGCTGTTTGGCCTCTAATCTGCCTTCGTGATCCAAGAGAGATTGCACCGTGAGAAGCAGAGTGTTGATGTGGGGAAAAGCCGTGGACAAGAGGATTCTTCACGCCGGAACGCTTGGAGATCTTCTAGCCGTTCTTCCTTGGGTGAGTGGATGAGAAGAGACGAAGAGAATAAGGCAAAGAGAGAAGGAAAACCCTCGGTTTCGTGAGAAGGAGAAGGTGTTCCAGCAAGAGGGCGAAATCCCCAAATGTGGAACGAGAGATGGAGAAGAGAACGTGGAAGAGAGGAGTGCGCGGGAAGAGAGGAGCTCGAGGAGAGAGAGATGAAACTCGAAAATACTCAAATTCTCATTCAATGGATACGAAATCAAATGTAACAACGGTATTTATAGTGCTTGGAAGTAAATCGGATCCGACACTTGATCCAATACTGACATTCAAATCTGAACATAAGCAAATGGCGCAAAACTCAAATGCAAAAGCAAATTGCGCAATATCAAACTCCTAAGTCCTAACTCGACTCGACCCTCCTCTTGCCTGAATATGATTTGGGCGTTGATTTGGATCGGGATTCACCTAGAGTCACCCCTAGGTTGGCCCTAAGTGACTCGGTTCGAGCACACCATGGATGGACTTAACCAAGACCGAGCTAGACTCACCCTTTTGGACATCAGAGACCTCACTTAGAGCCGTTGCAATTCCGCCCGCACCACCCTCTGCACCAACTCCAAGCTTGTTTGTAACCTCCTTCTCGGCTTGACCAGGCTGCTTCACACCTCCCACTCCTCCATCTTGACCCGAGCTAGGGCCAATTTGACTTGACTTGGTCTGAACCGAGTGAAGGGCGGCATTACCCCACCCTCTGTGACTGATCTCGGCCACATCTGTGGTCGCTTGTGGCCAATTTGAGGGCTGGCCCGTATCAGTGTTGTTGGGACACTTGGTGGGATGGATGACGTTCATTTCAAGCGAGTTGCCTTGGTGGGAACGGTTGTTGCTAGATGGCGGTCGGGTGATGTGCCAGGCAGCGCCTAGCGGTTGGAGGCTGAGGGATGTGTCAAGCAATGGCTTCGCAAGGACAAATGGCTTGCGAGGCAGAGGCCTCGTGGCCAACGGGTGACGGCAGCCCGCGGCAACGGTTGGGAGAGGTGGCTAGCGGGCGACGGCAGCCCGCGGCTGTGTTTGAAAAGAACGGCGGCATGGCCGTGGTGCCCAAACTTGAATTCAAACTTGGGCGGGACGGCCATTGCGCGCCGTGCTTGAATTTGAAAATAGGCGGGATTGTGTTGCCGCCTCGCTTTGAAACTCAAACGCTCTGGCTGTGTACTTAAGCCAAACCGAGCGATGTACAGTGTAGGTGATATTCTGTGTGCTTTGAGTCTGTAAAGAACTGTCTTAAGAAAAAGACTAAGTCCTCGAGTTTGAGGCAAAAGCTTGTTTGTGTCTTTGTTCCCTTTGTCCTCATACGGGTGGTGATAGGCTGGTAAGTCTGCAGGCAAAGACTTACGCCGGGCAGGGTAAAGAACTTCGAAAATTTGTGCCCCTGTAACAATTAGCATACCAAAAGTGGGAGAAAACAGTCATAGTTCTTAAAAGCTAAGCCTGTCCTTTTTATGGTTTTGTAGATTATCCATTTTCCTACTTGGGTATTTAATATTTAGTTTAATGATCTATTCTTTATTAATTTGCTGCTGAAGTTCTTAGTCTCAACTGCTATTTTTCAACAGTTGATAAAACAAGTCATGAGTTCTTACATTCTTTTGGTGAGGCGATGTTGAGTCTGATTTTATGTTATCAATCCAAAGCCTATATGTTGATCTGTCTAGAGTAGTGCTGCTTTATTCTATGATAACATTTTAATGTTGGAAATTTCCAGACGACCATGAGGGTGTGGGCCGTCCTATTCAATGAAGGTGTGAATGTTTTGTTCGGCGTTGCTTTAGTTCTGTCAAGGTAAATCTAAGCGACCAACTTATAATACAAAATGCAAATGAAAATGGACTGTTGTCAGATAATGTGGTTTAGTAGTTTTGTGTTAGGATGCCAGTTTGCCTCGTTTGCCCATTAAAACTGGGCTGATTTTCAGAATATTTAGCCCTAAATGTTTGTTATATTTTTCTAATCTAGATTGGATATTAAAGTGGTTGGCTTTCAAATTCTCAAAATTCATTCAACTTCAATAGGCCCAATTCAACTAATACGCAAAGCCAAGCAGATTTAGCATTCATTTACCACTGAGACCATAGAAACCATGTGATGCTTGCTTGACCTTTTCATCAATTGGACCTTGGTGTCTATGTTGAATGTTCTTCTCCTAACAATTGGGTTCTAATATATAAAAATTTTGAAAGATGATATTTTGGCCTTACTCAAAATTTAGAAACTTTAATTCGACTCCCCTCATGAAAAATTTCTTGCTCCGCCCTTGTACACTTGAATGTGGCCAATTAGAAACTAGAGCCGCTGACACAATCACATATTGAGAGCAGTGTGCAATATTTAAATCTACTGCAGTATTCTAATTGTAGATAACTTATTGTGCTGAGTAATCATTTTGAGATGAACGGTTTACAAATACAATAACCCCATCAATTGATTGTTAATTGATATGATCTTAAGAATGAATTGATGAAAAACGTGTATTAAGTTGATCAATTTTTCGAGTTTAATGGTGTTTTTATAATGAGTAAAAATGAATGGCTCCCACAATGTCAACATTTTGATAGCATAAATATCCACATTTTTCATAAAAGCGACTTGAATCAAAGCATCTTTAATATTAAAATAGTCTTTATATTTTGTTTAAAATATTTTTTAATAAAAACTTAAAAGGTTTAGTTTTTGTCCCCGACCTAACAGTTTGGGATCTACCAATTACTATATATAGATATATAGAAAAGGAAGAAATTGTCCTTTACTTCTAGAAAAATCTTTCTGATTGCAGGGGCATAGAATTTTCTTTTTATATTGAAAAAGTCAAATTTTTTTAGTTTGGCCCGACCCGTCGCTCTTCTTGGCTCTACCCGTTGCCCCTCTTGGCCCGACCTGTGGATCGTTTGGTCTGCCCCTGAAAAAATCCTGACTCTGTCCCTATCTGATTGTAATCAAAACAAATTCATATCAAGACAAACATGTGTATTATACGTTACCAATGCTAATTGTCGAACATTTGCATTCTTTATCAAAGAATTGGCAAAAGGTAAGCCAAACTAACCTGCAGCTATGACCGATCTCTCTCTCTCTCTATGAAAAAGTCAAATTTTTTTAGTTTGGCCCGACCCGTCGCTCCTCTTGGCTCTACCCGTCGCTCCTCTTTGCCCGACCTGCAGATCATTTGGCCCGCCCCTGAAAAAATCTTCACTCCGCCCCTATCTGATTGTAAGCAAAACAAATTCATATCAGAGACAGTATGTGTATTATACGTTACCAATGCTAATTGTGGAACATTTGTATTCTTTATCAAAGAGTTGGCAAAAGGTAAGCCAAACTAACGTGCAGCTATGACCGATCTCTCTAACCTAAATTATTAAACTATCACATGTTGCCTAATTAGTGGCACTAAATTAAATTAATAAAAGATATTCATATTCACCATGCAATCAACAATTAATGCTGGCCATAGTAGTTCATTAAACAATTAATGCCAGCTTGTTTCATTTATGCCCTTTCTCATGGGTGAGGGACACCTGAAGAAGGCCGAAGACCCTTCTTTGCCGAAGCCCCAGGTTACTTTGAGACCTGGATGAGAAGCAGGACGCACATGGTAGAGTGCCGTGTATCTGCCCATGCCGTAAGGCTATGTTTGGATGCTCGTATATAAAATGATTTCAATAAGTGGAAAATAAAAGGAAAGAAAGGAAGGGAAAAAGATGACCAAGGAAGGGAAAAGAAATACAATGAAAGAAACTATTACAAAAGACTGTTTGGATGTGAAGGAAATGAAATAGAAGAATATTAGCAGGTCTTCAATAAAAGATATTTATATTAACAGGGCATAACTCCACACAGATGTTTGTTTGTTTAGTCATGCAAAGGAAAGTAAAGTAAATGAAAGAAAAAGATTGAACATTGTTTTCAATAATACCACTAAACATCTTTGATTTTGTTTAAAATAGCTTTCTTGCTTTATCATTGATTTTATATATTATCTTTTTCCCTTCTCCTGCAATAAGCTCGCTCATCTTGAATAATACCTATTCAATAAAGTTCATAAGTCTATGAACAATAAATCAAACTCTCTCTCTCTCTCTCTCTCTCTCTCTCTCTCTCTCTCTCTCTCTCTCTCTCTCTCTCTCTCTCTCTCTATGGACAACAATTATACAAGGTTTGACTCACGGATGACAACGGCAAGGGGTCAGGTGGTAAGTTCGTAACATCCAGAGAAGAAAACGTCATTTCTGCTAACCGTACTCTATAAAAGCTTCCCAAACAGCATGCAGCTATCTTCAATCATCCCTCACAAGCCAGGACATCCTACCATTCCGATTTTCGATCATGATAGGCAATTTAATCGCCAGTCCTATCCATCTCGTCGCGCTCCTCGCGGCCCTAGCGGCGGCGATCTGGTACTTCCGATGGCGGGATAGCAAACTGCCGCCGGGCCCCACCGGCTGGCCACTGATCGGCAGCCTTCCGGCCCTCGGGGCGATGCCTCACCACTCTCTTGCCGCGCTCGCTAAGCACTACGGCCCCATCATCTCCCTCCGCCTCGGCACCACCACGGTGGTCGCCGCGTGCTCGGCGTCGGCGGCGCGCGAGTTCTTGAAGCACAACGACGCCAACTTTTTGTCGCGGCCTTCGAACGCAGGGGCAAAGCACATCGCGTACGACTCCCAAGGTATGGTGTGGGCGGAGTACGGGCCGAAGTGGCGGAGCCTACGCAAGATATGCGCCGTGCACCTCTTCTCCAACAAGGCGCTCGACGACTTGCGGCACGTCAGGGAGAAGGAGGTGGGGATCTTGGCAGTGTCCCTGGCGCGGGCCGGCGAGGCTGGGGAGAACGTTGGCGTGGGGGAGGCGGTGAACGTTTGCACGGCGAACGCGCTGGGGAAGGTGCTGATAGGGAGGAGGGTGTTCGAGGGTGGGGAGGACGCCGGAGAGTTCAGGGGGATGGTGTTGGAGTTAATGCAGCTGGGGGGAGTGTTCAACATATGGGACTTTGTGCCTTCGCTGGACTGGATGGACGTCATGGGCGTAGCTAAGAAGATGAAGGCGCTGCACCGAAGGCTCGACGGCTTCATGCAGAGGATTTTGGAAGAGCACGTGCGCTCCTCCGGCGCCGGAGGACAGGGCGACGTTCTCAGCGTTCTTCTGCGGCTGAAGGACGATCCCATCGGTCTGGATGGCCTGGATGGCAAGCTGACGGATACTAAAATTAAAGCCTTGCTAACTGTCTCTCTCTCTTTCTCTTTCGTTCTCTTTTGATTTACAGGAATTGCTTATACGTGCTCTTTCTCGAATCGATTTTCGTGCAAAGTTATGTGCACGCAAAATATGCATTTAAAAGATAGAAAGGAGTAGAGCTATTTCTAAAATTTCTTATAAAGGTGTGTATATTTTAAACTTTGAATATTTTTTATGATTCCTTTTTAAACTTTAAAACTTTCGTTTTGCACTTCGTCGAAACATTTGACCATTGATGTGCACGTAACCAGCTTGCGGTAGAAGATTAACACATTAACATTTTCTCCATTTTATTTTGTTACAGACGCAAGTTCTATCTTTCATTGCATTCAGCGCTTCAAGGGTTTTAATGTAAGGTGTTTGCAAATGCAGGATTTGTTCGCAGCTGGTACAGATACTTCCACAAGCACGGTGGAATGGGCAATTGCCGAGCTGAACCGGCACCCCCACATCCAAAAGAAAGTTCAGGCTTAAATCGATTCCATCCTTGGTCGGGAACGGCTGGTCAAGGAATCGGACATACCAAATCTGACATATCTGCAAGCAATTGTCAAGGAGACGTTCCGCCTACACCCAGCTACGCCGCTCTCCCTCCCGCGCATTGCCAGCGAGAGCCGCCAGGTTGCCGGCTACCACATCCCCAAGGGTGCGCCACTCTTGGTCAACGTCTGGGCTATCAGCCGGGACCCGAGCATATGGACCGACCCGCTGGAGTTCCAACCGGATAGGTTCATGCCTGGGTCCAAGTATGAGCACATAGATGTAAGGGGGAATGACTTTGAAGTGATACCATTTGGGGCAGGCCGAAGAATTTGCCCCGGCATGAGCATGGGCATAAGGATGGTTCAGCTGATGGTTGCGACCTTGGTCCATGGGTTCAGCTGGGAGCTGCCAGCCGGTCAAGTTCCCGAGAAATTAAATATGGATGAAGCTTACGGAATTTCTTTGCAAAGGGCGGTGCCCCTCAAGATCCAACCTAAGCTCAGGCTTGCCCCAAGCACTTACCTTGCTCAGCTCACACACATCTGCTTTTGAGCTATGAATATGATGTTTAAATTCGAATAATGCAGAGTCTGGGGTTCAGGCTCACGAGCTTATGTTTGGCTAGACCGCACGGCCCCTTTCTCTACCAAGCTGAAATCTCTTGCCATCCATTACACTGCTTGTATAAGAGGTGGGAGATATCAATGTGACTATTGGCAATCTCTCTCTCTCTCTCTCTTTATATATATATATATATATATATATATATATATATATATATATATATATATATATATATATATATATATATATATATATATATATATAAGAGTGATANTTCTCTCTCTCTCTTTATATATATATATATATATATATATATATATATATATATATATATATATATATATATATATATATATATATATATATATATATATATATATACATGTGTGTGTGTGTGTACACCCACCTCCATTTTCCATAGTTTTAAACTCAAAGCATGTCCAATACTGATCAGTCTGGTTATATAACAAGGCTAAAACCCCCAAACTCAAGTGCTGTTAATCAATTTCAAAATATGGAGTGATCATCTTATTCTCTCCAAGAGGTTCGATGATGCACAGCAATGGGAAGCTGAAAAGGGCAATGGCCACTTTTGAGATTATATATATATATATATATATATATGCTTTACGAATCCTTTTAAATCTTTAAAGGAAATTCATGAAACAGTCTCAAAGTGTTCCATGTATATACACAAACCTTAACGTTGAAAAGAGATGTGAGAACATATCTTCGTGGGAAATATCCTGTCAAACCTGATGTTGCCGTGCTTTGCATTAATGAAAATGCAGGTACGCTGACATGATTGCCAACATGCCACTGAAGTCCAGTCACTGCGCAGAACTACATTTTCTGATGCAACAAACAAGTCGCACCCAAGAACATATCACTCTTTTCTGATTTTGCTCCACTAAACAATGTATTTTAATAGTTTGTGTATATACATGGGCAGCCCAACTGAATTTCATTTTCTGTTTTTCAATTAACTTTATTTTTTCCTTTTACTTATGAAAACCACCTGAGAAAAAGAGACTTTGTCGCTTATATGGCATTACCCATGGCCCTGCTAATGGTATGTGTCTGCTTGGCAGCCACTGGCCCGCCCAGGTGTGCTATTTCCCTCAAGGCCTTTGTTTTTCAATTAATTAGAACTACAAGGGATCACCTGAATTGTTCCAACTCAATATAAGGAATGAGCTAAACAAGATTTTCTGGATCCAATTATTACACTAGGAAACCAAACTTAAACTAAAAAAAAATCATATACAGCGCATGATCACCAGCCTGTATACACTATTAGGTTTGCTAATCCTATATCATATTAATCCGTTCAATAATTAATGCCAGCCTGTTTCTTCTATGTTATTTGGGGGTGGGGGGTGGGGTAAGGGGTGAGGGTGGGGGATACCCCGCCGACTCATGACTGGATTTTCACCAGCTCGTCAGTCCTACTTTTTCATTTGCTTGTTGTGTTCCTATAGATCACGAACAATCTTCAAAGTAAAATCAAGAGAAAATGTTTCAACATTGTTTTCTTATCTCATGACTTTCTATGAAGAATTTATTTTAATGTCACAAGCAACTAGGAAAATCTCCCATTCCTTAACATTATTATTTTCGAGTGCGGCAACTGTTTGCAATACATCATACATCAAAGTGATCAAGAATCTCTTTGCAACTGTTTTGAAAACTTCCTAAATATGGGATTGGTATTGGCAGAAGTTAAAGAACTGAGGAACTGCCATGGCAAGTTCCTTGTCTAAACTCCCTAGCTACTCCAAATATTTGAAAAAGAAAAAATACAAGACTTTGTGTTGTGTGGCATTGAAATCATTATCCCAATCATCTCGTTTTTTTTAATGAAATCTACCTTTCTTTCATAATTTTCTTTTATGCAAATTAAACTTGCACACGTAAGGCTTATGTATGGTCTATGGTTTAGCAAGAAAAATTGGACCAAAAAAGTCATGACAAAACACCCGCAAGAGAGAGAAAGAGAGATATCAAGATTGAAAAAGAGAGAGAGACCAACAAAAGCTCTCAGCCCAACTCTCAATGTTTAGAGAATAGTGTCTGTGAAATTCGAACAAGAGACGTACCAGATATGTCTCTTATCCAACTAGGTATGCTACACCCAGGTTGTAACAACACAGCCTACTCCCACACCAGGCTCAAACCCTTTGTCTAAAAAATTCTAACCCACCCTTAGTGGTCTCGTTTTCAACTAAAAAAGGTTAGGAACTAAGACAACCAACCACTTAACAACTTCTTTTATAAGTACCCTAAGATTCTTTATAATCTTAGATAGCAGATTAAACTTTTCAAAATGGGGCATTATAATCCACCCTCTTAAGGTGTACTTGGGACCCTAGGTCCAGTGCTGAACTAGCTCTAATGCCACTATAGTAATTTGGTCAACTTTCACATCAGGCTCAGGATTCCAGTCTGGTAGATCCCAACTTTCTCCATAGTAGTTTCAATTCCAACCTAAGAAGGTTAGGAACCAAGACAACCAATCATTTAACAACTCCTTATAAGTCTTTTAAGATTCTTCACAATCTTAGATATGATACTAAACTTTTCAAAATTTGGTTTTACATAGAGAGAAAGGGAGGGAGAGAGAGATAGATAAAGAGAGTGATAGTATCTGTAGCGTTTAACAACTTGACTATTCAAGCCAGACCAGTTTATCTCCTTTTATAATCACTATATGGAATGACATCACACTAAAAGGATCAACTCTGAGCTCTCCATTTATTATACTAAGGGGGTCTCACTTTAATAGTGGAGTGCAACAGACAAGATGTACAAAAAGAATCACCCCAACCTTTGTGGGTGTAATTTCTCCTAGTTTATATTCCATGTGTGGGAAGACTAAAGACAACCTCCAACATGTAACTTACGTATCCAAGGTTTGCCACACTCTTGTGTGTAGATGTAACCTAGTACGAAGACATTCTTCTGCACTTAGCCCTTTACACTCGTTGTCATCCATCCTTGACTTGTGCAGAATTAGAAACTAGAACAAGTTCTACGCACCACCCTATGCACACAACGAGTGTACACCCCAAGGAGGGGGGGTGGAACTTACAACTTATATATGAAGTGCTAGTATTGACCGTTGTGATAGAGAAGGTACAAGGTAAATATTTACCTGAATGTCTTAAAATTCCATAGACACAGCATGCATTCCTTGAAAACACTTGGGGGCTGTTTTCAGCTGTGTTCCATTTTTTCTGATAGCCTACTGCAATTTTTCTTCCAGGCAGCTTCTTACTATTCAATTTGCCATTCCATATCAGTATGCCTTCAATTTCATCCAGTTGAGTGTGTTGCCCTCTAAGTCAGCTGTAGGTAAAGAAGGAATGCAGAGTATTTGTGGTACACACAAATCCCTTCTTCAAGAGTATATGTAAGCCACTTGCAAACAAAACTCATCCAAGAAGGCTGAAGATCGAAAACAAAATCTTGTACTACTTGGGAATTTAGAGTCCACTAGAATTTGATGCTTCTCTTTCTGGCATTCCAAGTGATGTTCTTTAAATTCCCCCCACTGAGTTCTGTATTTCATTCTTCAGACAAAAAGCAAATAAACAACTGTGGGCTGCATCACCATGTTCGATCTTCTACTATAGGGTATTCAGTACTAATAAAAACTTAAACAAATGGTGAGTCTGAGCATTCCTATTAATGACTAATTTCACAAGCTAGCTTTGTTATTCTCTTTTGGCCTTGAAGTCTACCTCGAACTTTATGCTTGATTCTGCATAATATCCCTTCAACCAGGTCAGGCCTTCTCAAATATCATATTTTCTGTTAAGGGAGTACTTGAATCTTGGTTGGGCTTCAATGCACTTTCAACCTACCTGGTATCCCTTTGCTAGCAAATGTTATCAATTTTTATTTCTTTCTATTATGCTAACTGAATGGGGAGTTGTTGGAATCACTCAGTAGGCAGAAGCAGATGCTTAGATCAAAGAAGAAGATAGTGGATTAGCATACCAAAAGTGGCAGAAAACAGTCATAGTTCTTAAAAACTAAGCATGTCCTTTTTATGGTTTTGTAGATTATCCATTTTCCTAGTTGGGTATTTAATATTTAGTTTAATGATCTATTCTTTATTAATTTTCTGCTGAAGTTCTTAGTCTCAACTGCTATTTTTCAACAGTTGATAAAACAAGTCATGAGTTCTTACATTCTTTTGGTGAGGCGATGTTGAGTCTGATTTTATGTTCTCAATCCAAAGCCTATATGTTGATCTGTCTATTGTAGTGCTGCTTTGTTCTATGATAACATTTTAATGTTGGAAATTTCCAGACGACCATGAGGGTGTGGGCCGTCCTATTCAATGAGGGTGTGAATGTTTTGTTTTGTGTTGCTTTAGCTATCTTCAAGGTAAATCTAAGCGATTAACTTATAACATAAAATGCATATGAAAATGTGCTGTTGTCAGATAATGTGGTTTATTACTGTTGTCTTAAAATGCCACTCTTGCTTTGTTTACCCCTTAAAACCTGGCTGATTTTCAGAATATTTTGCTTCAAATATTTGCTTTATTTTTCTAATCTAGATTGGATATTAAAGTGGTTGGTTTTCAAATTCTCAAAATTCATTTCGATAGGCCCAATTCAACTGAACTGCTAAGACAAGCAGATTTAGCATTCATTAACCACTGGGACCATAGAAAGCATATGATGCTTACTTGACCTTTTCATCAATTTGTCCGTGGTGTCTATGTTGAATGTTCTTCTCCTACCAATTGGGTTTTAAAGTTTTCTTGTTCTAATGTATAAAAATTTTGAAAAATGATATTTGGGCCTTACTCAAATTTTAGAAACTTTAATTCGACCCCTCTCATGAAAAATTTCTGGTTCCGTCCCTATACACTTGAATGTGGCCAATTAGAAACTAGGGTCACTGATACAATCACATATTGAGAGTACATATTGAGAGTAGTGTGCAATATTCAAATATACTGCAGTATTCTAATTGTAGATATCTTATTGCCCTGACTAATCATTTTGAGATGAATGGTTTATATATACAATAGCCCCATCAATTGATCGTTCAATTTTTTTTATACTTTTTTATTTTTTGTAAAATTGTTTTAAGCATTTTTAAGCATACAATTAAAATTCCTCTTGGGCAGATCATCCAAAGTGACCGCTAACATTCATATAATTAGCTTCGAAAGATGTGCTTTGTATAGGGAAATTGGTAGGTTCGTGACGATTAAGTCGGATGAAATCTAGATGGCGTAAATGTGATAACTAAAGTGATTTTTTTTACAACCTAACCTTATTAATATGATCTTAAGAATGCATTGATGAAAAACATTTATTAATTTGATCATTTTTTGGAGTTTAATGATGTTTTTATACTAAGTAAAAATGAAAGGCTCCCACAACGTCAACATTTTTATAGCAGAAAGATCCACACTTTTCATAAAAGACTTGAATCAAAGCATGTTTAACATTAAAATAGTCTTATAAATATAGTAGGATGTTTATATTTTGTTTAAAATACTATTTAATAAAAACTTAACAGGTTTAATCTTTGTCCCTGACCTAATAGTTTGGGATCTACCAATTACTATATATTTTATATATACATACATAGAAAAAGGGATAAATTCTTCTTGAAAAATCTATGTGATTGTGAGCAAAACAAATTCATATCAGAGACAACATGTGTATTGTACATTACCAATGCTAATTGCGGAGTATTTGTATTCTTTATCAAAGAGTTGGCAAAAGGTAAGCCAAACTAACGTGCAGCTATGACCAATCTCTCTAACCTAAATTATTAAATTATCACCTGTTGCCTAATTAGTGGCACAAACTTAAAGTAATAAAAGAAATTCATATACACTCTGCGATCAACATGTAATGCTGGGCCACATTATTTCTTTAAACAATTAATGCCAGCCTGTTTTGTTTATGTTCTTTCTTATCTCTTATGGGTAAGGGATACCCGAAAAAGGTGGAAGACCCTTTTCTTTCCCCAACCTCAAGAGTTAAAGGTTACTTTGAAACCTGGATGATTTCATCCTTACACACATCGATATAGAATGTCATTTATCCATTATTTGCATTTCAGATGAACAGTGCCATCAAACACGGATTCTCTACAACCCGTTAATTTTATGTTTTCCTAAAAATATATATATATTGAATGATGACACTCACCTACGTCCATTGGATGACGGCCCATATCTTTCTTCTTTTTTTTCTCTCTCTCTCTCTCTCACTCTCACGCACATCTCAATGGGAGTCACGGCGGCTCCTCCCCAAGCTGTCGTCGGCAGGTCTGCCTATGCAGAAAGGAAGGGAAAAAGATGAAGAAGAAAAGGGAAAAAAAAATAAAAGGAAAGAAACTATTACAAAGGACAGGAAATGAAATGAAAGAAAATTAGCACGTCCTCAATTATTTGTATGTAAAAATTCCATTTTGCTTGAAATAAAATGTTGAGGTAACCTCACTTAGATGTTCTCCAGAAATATTTTTTTTTTTTTTCAAAATTATGTTTGTTTAGTCGTGCAAAGAAAATGAAAGGAAAAGATTGAACATTGTTTTCAATAATACCATTTAACATCTTTATTTTGATTATAATAGCTTTCTCTCTTTTATCATTTATCTTATATATAACTTTTTTCCCTTCTCTCTACAATAAACTAGCCAATCTTGAATACTATTGGTTCATTTGTCTATGAACAACAAATCTCTCTCCCTCTCTCTCTCTGGACAACAATTATACAAGGTTTGACTCAGGGATGACAACGGCAAAGGTCAGTGGTAAGTTCGTAACATTCTGAGAAGAAAACGTCATTTCTGCTAACCTTACTCTATAAAAGTTTCCCAAACCAGCTATCTTCAATCACCCTCCCTGACAAGCCTAGACATCCTGACCATTCCGATTTTCGATCATGATAGGCAATTTAATCGCCAGTCCTATCCATCTCGTCGCGCTCCTTGCGGCCCTAGCGGCGGCGATCTGGTACTTCTGATGGCGGGATAGCAAACTGCCGCCGGGCCCGACTGGCTGGCCACTGATCGGCAGCCTTCCGGCCCTCGGCGTGATGCCTCACCACTCAATTGCCGTGCTCGCCAAGCACTACGGCCCCATCATCTCCCTCCGCCTCGGCACCACCACGGTGGTCGCCGCGTGCTCGGCAGCGCGCTAGTTCTTGAAGCACAACGACGCCAACTTTTCGTCGCGGCCCCCGAACGCAGGGGCGAAGTGTCAAACTTGAGTTCTTGTAGGGGATTGCAGAACTCAGCAGAAAACAGGGGAAGGAAAAGTCTGCAAGAAAAGTAGAGTAAGAAGCTCACACGCAGGTGTAAAGGAGTAAGTGATTCTTCACTCAATTTTATTCATCTCTGAAGAGATCGCTTCTCTCTCTTTACTTTAAGCTATTTATCCATTCATGACACACTTTCGTTATGTTACAGCTGTACAGTCTGTTAGAGGGTGAGCTGTCATGCTTGACGCAACAGTCTCACCGCTAGAGTTGTCTTGTGCACTAACACTCCCCCTCAAGTAGGATTCCCAACTTGTTTATAATTCTGTTGAAGCTGTCCTTACATAGTGGTTTTGTTATTACGTCAGCTAGCTGCTCCTCACTTCTAACAAACACAGGTTTTATCTCGTTTTTCTGAACTTTCTCTCTAATGAAATGGCAGTCTACCTCTATGTGTTTTGTTCTTTCGTGAAACACTGGGTTAGCACAGATGTACATTGCGGCTTTGTTGTCGCACTTGAGTTCCATTGCTTCGTCCACTTTGATGCCAAGATCAGTGAGGACATACTTGATCCACAACACTTCACATGTAGCTGATGACATGGCCCTGTACTCGGCTTCCGCACTTGATCTAGCTACAACTAGTTGTTTTTTACTTTTCCAGGTTATTAAGTTTTTTCCTATGAAACTGCAATATCCAGCAATTGATTTTATGTCATTGGGATCTCTGGCCCAGTCAGCGTCTGAATAGCTTGTGACCTTTAGACCTCCGTCTCTTCTCATAAGAATTCCCCTATTCGGTGTTCCTTTGAGAAATCTGAGTATTCTATGCAAAGCCTCTAGATGTTGTTTTCTTGGACAGTGCATGAACTGGCTTAATCTGTTTATAGCATAAAGAATGTCAGGCCTTGTGGCTGTCAAGTAGATGATCTTTCCAATAAGTCACTGAAAGCTCCATTTGTCTTTAACTAACTCTCCTTCATCCTTCATAAGTTTTATGTTCACTTCCATTGGTGTTTCTGCCTTTTTTGCATTTAGCATACCTGTTTCTTTTAGTAAATCAAGTAGATACTTTCGTTGACACATAAAAATTCCTTTAGACAATTGTGCTACTTCTATTCCTAGAAAGTAGCGCAGGCTTCCCAAGTCTTTGATCTCAAACTGACTCTTGAGAGCTTTCTTTGTGAGTTCCATAAACCTGTCATCATCGCCTGCTAATAATATGTCATCGACATAGACTATAACCACACTAGTTTTCCCTTGGTTAGAAATGTGAGTAAACAACGAGTGATCTGAAGCACTTTGTATATAATTCAGTTCTTTTAGTTTCTAACTGAACTTGGCATTCCATGCTCTAGGCGACTGTTTCAGTCCATAGAGAGATCTTCGTAATTTGCACACTGCCTTAGGAACTGAGCTACATTCGACACCTTGTGGCAGATCCATATATATTTCCTCGTCTAGATCGCCATTGAAGAACACATTTTTTACATCAAGTTGATGTAAGCTCCACTTCTTTACTGCAGCCACTGATAACACCACTCTTATGGTGTTCATTTTCGCAATGGGGGCGAACGTTTCATGATAGTCAATTCCTTCCTTCTGAGTGTAGCCCTTCGCTACTAGTCTTGCTTTGAATCTTTCTATTTCTCCACTGCTTTTGTATTTGATTTTGAATGTCCACTTGCATACCACAGTTTTTTTTCCATTTGGTAAGGTTACTATATCCCATGTTCTGTTTTTTTGTAGTGCGCTCAACTCTTCCTGGATTGCTGCACGCCAACTTGGAGATTGACAAGCTTCAGTAAAGTTTGTGGGCTCCTTTTGTGCATATATTTTGGTCAAGTAGTTTTGATACAACTCAGAGTAATTTTCTAGTCTCACATCATTTAACACTGAGTATTGATTTTTCCGTTGTGCATAGTAGCTGCAGAAATCATTAAACTTTGCAGGTGGCCTACTTATTCTTGTAGATCTTCTCACCTGTTGTTGTTGAGATTCATGAGAACTAGTGTCGTTGTTACTATTGTTGTTTTCAATACCATTCTCGTTGCTTGTGGATCCACTCATTGATACATCAGTTTCTGTATAAGTTCCTGTGTCTGTCGTTGGTGACAAGGCAGGTAACGGTAATGATGGTGATGGCAGAGATAGTGACATTTGAGGAGCCACCCATCTCTTCATCCACTCCCCTTGATTCAAACTCTGCACATCAGTAAAGTATGGCAGATCTTCTACTACCTTGACATCTCTTGAAATGTAGAATTTTCCAGAGTTTGAATCGAAGCACTTGTATCCCTTCTTCGAGGAGGAGTAACCAAGAAATACGCACTTGATAGCACATTTTTGGAATTTGTTTCTGTAATGATCTTGTACATGCACAAAACAGGTGGCACCAAATACACGTAGATGAGCAAGAGACGGCTGTCTATTATATAATATTTCAAATGGGCTTTTGTTTTCAAGTCGACGGCTTGCTGTTCTTTTGATCAAGTAGCAGGAAGTAGCAACTGCTTCAGGCCAGAAACTGTCAGGGACATTCATGTGAAACAGTATGGCTCTTGTAATATTTAGAAAATGTCTATTCTTCCTCTCGCAGATGCCATTCTGCTGCGGGGTCCTTGAGCACGTCAATTGTGGAAGAATTCCATGTGCTTTAAAGAAATTGTCAAACTGAACATTAACAAACTCTCCACCAGTGTCTGATCTTACTGTTTTTATGCGTTTATCAAACTGTGTCTCAATCATCTTGTGAAATTTTTTTAAACAGTCAAATACTGCATCCTTTTTCCTTAGAAAGTATATCCAACTCATGCGTGACTTATCATCGATTAGTAGCAGAAAGTATTTGAATTGAAGTTTGGAAAGTGTGGGAGCCGGTCCCCATACATCGGCATGAATCAAATCGAAAATCCCTTCACTGTTTGTTTCAGACTGAGGCAAAGGTAATCTTGACATCTTGGCAAACTCGCATGCTTCACAAACAGAAAAATCACACACAAAGTTTGGAAACATTGTTCTAAGTATTCCATTTGAAGGATGCCCCAATCTGCAGTGCCGAAGGTGGAGTGATTCACTGTTCTTTGCTGTAAGGAAAACTTTAGGCTGTTGTAAATCAAGGAAGTATCGTCCATCTTTCTCGTAGCCTTTACCAATCTTCATCTGGGATGTTGGGTCCAGCAGAGTTACTCTCTTCTTGGAAAAAATAACATCACAGTTAAGATCCCTGGTCAGCTTGCTAGCTGATAGAAGGTTATTAGGGAACTTTTGAACATATAATGCTGAACTGGATTGATTTTTAAATGACAGATGCCCAATTCCTTTGACTGATGTCATAGAACCATCTGCCATTTGTAATTTTGTGTTACTAATATGTGTAACATATGTTATTTTGTTTAGATCGCCAGTAATATGCTCAGTTGCGCCGCTGTCTACTACCCAGGAATCAGAATTTAATTTGACTGTGAAGGCAGGAGACTTACTTAGTCCAGCAGAAGATTCTTTAGGTGTAGAGGATGCAATGCTGGTGGCAAGGTTAGATTGAGCTACTTGACGCAACAGACGAGCAAGGTCGGATAGGTGTGCTTGAGAGAGGTTTGGGTTTCTTGAAGCTTGTCCTGGATTTCTTTTTATTTGTTGCTTTCCGTGCAGGTGCCAACACATATCCCTTGTATGGCCATTCTTCTTACAATATGTGCATTTGAATTTTGATCGAAATTTATTCAAGGGAGGAGCCTCAACATCTTCTTGTCTTTGACTCTTGAATGCCATCAGTTCTTGCCTTTCTTCCATGCCTCTTGTGTCGTCAGGATTGATCACTTTGCGACGAGTTTCCTCTCATTGTATCATGGCACATATGGTGTTTAATGATGGTAGTGGGTCAGTCATCAGCACCTGGCTTCGTAGGTTGTCAAAGTCTTGGCCTAGTCCAGCCAAGATCTTGAAAATTTTGTCTTCCTCTTGACGTTGCCTCAGAATATCTAGATTTGTTGTAATTGGTCGGTATTGGGAGAGTTCATCCCACATACCCTTAAGGCCATTCAGATATAAATGGAATGGTTTGTTACATTTGACTGTTCTTGCAACTTCTTGTTGCAATTGATACACACGAGCGAGATTGTGTGTTTCACCGTAAATCTCATTTAGAGTATCCCAAATTTCTTTTGAGGAGTCAAGAAACAAGAATCCCTCAGCTATATTTGGCTCCATGGAGTTGAGCAACCATGCCCTAACGAGTCTGTCGTTTGCTTCCCATTCATCAAATGTAGGATCTGTTTTTTCAGGTTGTGGAATTTTACCTGTAACATAGCTCATCTTTGATTTGCCGCAGAGAAATAGGCCGGCAGACTTGGACCAGATGATGTAATTTGATCCATTCAAGGGAGTTGTCGTGATCTTCAAGGAGGGATTGGGGTCTTGAACTACAGTTTTGTGTTGATTCATCACCTGTCGATTGCTGGTTTCATTCCCCTGTGCACTCATCTTGATAGCTCTGATACCATGAGTTCTTGTGGGGGATTGCAGAACTCAGCAGAAAACAGGGGAATGAGAAGTCTGCAGGAAAAACAGATTTAGAAGCTCACACGCAGGTGTAAAGGAGTAGGTGCTTCTTCACTCAATTTTATTCATCTCTCAAGAGATCACTTCTCTCTCTTTACTTTAAGCTATTTATACATTCATGACATACTTTCGTTATGTTACAGCTGTACAGTCTGTTAGAGGGTGAGCTGTCATGCTTGACGCAACAGTCTCACCGCTAGAGTTGTCTTGTGCACTAACACTAAGCACGTCGGGTATGACTCGCAAGGTATGGTGTGGGCGGGAAGATCTGTGTCGTGCACCTTTTCTCCAACAAGGCTCTCGACGACTTTCGGCACGTCAGGGAGAAGGAGGTGGGGATCCTGGCAGCGTCACTGGCGCGGGCCGGCGAGGCCGGGGAGACCGTCGGCATGGGGGAGGCGGTGAACGTGTGCACGGCGAATGCACTGGGGAAGGTGCTGATAGGGAGGAGGGTGTTCGAGGGTGGGGAGGACGCCGGAGAGTTCAGGGGGATGGTGTTGGAGTTAATGCAGCTGTCCGGAGTGTTCAACATAGGGGACTTCGTGCCTTCGCTGGACTGGATGGACGTCATGGGTGTGGCTAAGAAGATGAAGGCACTGCACCGGAGGCTCTACGGCTTCATGCAAAGGATTTTGGAAGAGCACGGCAGCTCCTCCGGCGCCAGAGGACAGGGCGACGTTCTCAGCGTTCTTCTGCAGCTGAAGGACGATCCCATCGGTCTGGATGGCCTGGATGGCAAGCTGACGGATACTAAAATTAAAGCCTTGTTAACTGTCTCTCTTTCTCTCTCCTTCTCTTTTGATTTACACGAATTGCTTATACGTGCTCTTTCTCGAATCGATTTTCGTGCAAAGCTATGTGCACGCAAAATATGCATTTAAAAGATAGTAAGGAGTAGAGCTATTTTTAAAATCTCTTATAATGGTGTGTATATTTTAAACTTTTAATATTTTTTATGATTCCTTTTTAAACTTTAAAAATTTCGTTTTGCACATCGTCCAAACATTTGATCATTGATGTGCACGTAACAGCTACCTGCGGAAGATTAACACATTAAAATTTTCTTCATCTTTATTACAGTAAACGCAAGTTCTATCTTTCATTTCATTGAGCTCTTCAACAAGGGTTTTAAAATAAGGTGCTTGCAAATGCAGGATCTGTTCGCAGCTGGTACCGATACTTCCACAAATACGGTGAAATGGGCAATTGCGAGCTGATCCGGCACCCCCACATCCAAAAGAAAGTTCAGGCCGAACTCGATTCTATTGTCGGCCGGGACTGGCTGGTCAAGGAATCGGACATACCAAATTTGACGTATCTGCAGGCAGTTGTGAAGGAGACATTCCGCCGTCACCCATCGACGCCGCTTTCCCTCCCACGCATTGCCAGCGAGAGCTGCCAGGTTGCTGGCTACCACATTCCCAAGGGCACCCACCTCCTGGTCAATGTCTGGGCTATCAGCCGGGACCCAAGCATATGGATGGATCCATTGGAGTTCCAGCCTGAGAGGTTCATGCCTGGATCCAAGTACAAAAACATAGACGTAAGGGGGAATGACTTTGAAGTGATACCGTTTGGAGCAGGCCGGAGAATTTGCGCTGGCATGAGCATGGGCATAAGGATGGTGCAGCTGATGTCTGCGACCTTGGTCCATGGGTTCAGATGGGAGCTGCCGACCGGTCATGTGCCAGAGAAATTAAATATGGATGAGGCATATGGACTCACTTTGCAGAGGGCCGTGCCCCTCAACATCCAGCCTAAGCCTAGGCTGGCCCCAAGCGCTTACCTTGCTTAGCTCACACTCATAGTCGTTTTGAGCTATAAACATGATGTTTACATTCGAATAATACAGAGTCTGAGGTTCACGCTCATGGAATTATGTTTGGCTAGACCACACCGCCCATCTCTATTGGAGCTGAAATCTCTTGCCATCCATTAGACTACTTGTGTAAGAGGTTGGAGATATCGATGGGACTATTGACAAACTCTCTCTCTATATATATATATATATAATGTGTGTGTACACCCATCTCAATTTTCCATCATTTTAAACTCAGAGCATGTCCAATACTGATCAGCAAAAACACCCAAACTCAAGTGCTATTAATCAATTTCAAAATATTGAGTGATAATCTTACTAACTGCAAGAGGATCGATGATAGCCCAGCAATGGGAAGCTGGAAATAGCCCAACTGAATTTCGTTTTTTGTTTTTCAACTAATTTTATTTTTTCAATTTTACTTGTGGAAACCACCTGAGGTGTGCTATTTCCCCAAAGGCCTTTGTTTTTCAATTAATCAAAACTACAAGGGATCACCTGAATTGTTCCAACGCAATATAAGGAATGAGCTAAACAAGATTTTATCGATCCAATTATTAAATTAGGAAACCACACTTGGGTCAAGAGACTTAGAGGTAATTAAAAACCCTGTGGCTGATTGGTAGGGGAGGCACTGGATGCAAGCAGGTGCGTGCAATTGCATACACCAGTCCCAAGAAATGCCTTATTTATATATTGGCACCTCATTTATTATATGTCATTTACTTATATATAGATGTCGCTTAAAGTCTAAAATTTCAAACATTAGACCATTAATCATGAAATACAAACCAGACATCTTAAATGCGATAAATAAAGTTTTTTCTTACAATCTAACCTAATTGACATAATCCCAAAAATTGGTTGATGCGAAACATTTATTAAGATGACTTTTTTGAAGTTTAAATAATGAACAAAAATGAACGGCTCCCATAGCACCAACATTTTTTTATAAAAAAAATCACATTTTTCATAAAAATGACTCGAATTAAAGCATGTTTTATCTTGAAAGTCTTTACAACTATATTAGGACGTTTGCATTTTATTTAATTTTTTTTAGTAAAAATTGAATGGGTGTGGTTTCAACCCTGACCTAATGGTTTGGAATCTTTCAATTCGTGTATATATATATATATATATATATATATATATATATATATATATATATATATATATATATATATATATATATATATATATATATATATATATATATATATATATATATTCTGAAAATCTTTCTAACCATCGGCAGAACATATTTATGTTATCAGAGACACTATATGCATTATTCATTAGCAATGCTAGTTACGGAATATTTTTCTTATTTATCATAGAGTTGGCAAAAGATAAGTCAAAATAACTTGCAGATATGACCGACCTGTCTTTCATAAGCTATTAAAATATCACGTGTTGTCTTCTTTCATAAGCTATTAAAATATCACGTGTTGTCTTCTTTCATAAGCTATTAAAATATCACGTGTTGTCTAATTAGTGGTACAAACTTAAACTAATAAAAAAATTCATATACAATGCATGATCGCCAACTGTATAAACTATTAGTTTTGTAATGCTAGATCATATTAAGGCCAGCCTGTTTTCTTTTATGTTTTTGGGTTGGGGGGGGGGGGTGGTGGGGATACATTGAAGAGGTTGATGACTGGACTTTGCTGTCACACCTCAATACTTTGACCTCCAAATAATTTTTTTTTGTTAAACCATAAAACATTGAGGTGCGACGACACAATAATTCAAAAGAAAATGAGCTATGCAATTCAAACAATGAGGCAAGCTTTCATTTATATAAACAATTTTTTCATACAAAAAATCACATCTTACAATATGTCTCATCACAACATTGATGCTTAACAAAAACATGACATTAATAAGACCAAAACATTATGCGCCGGCACTACAATAGACTCAAAACCTCTTCAGTAAGATGTGAGTAGAGCCATCTGATCAACCTGCTGCTCCGGGTCTGCCAAAACTTAAAATAAAAAAAACATGAAGACTTAACATTTACAGTTTGACAACAAACTAAATAATTCCCTAACCCTCTAAGGTAAGGGCTCAAATCTGGAATATAACAATTACAAAAACAAACCTCTATCATGTCGTGATGAGACATATAGTCTCATGATTTGCCATGGAAGCCCCTCACATATACCACGACATGTAAAGGCCACAATAGCAAATTCATTAGTCACATGCAATTCATGCATAGACACAACATTCAAAATCACTTCATTCACACACACTTCATTCACATTCTTTTCATTTCTTTAGTGAATTGACAGTTCATGTAGGTACAAACACAAACACGTGCACACTGTGGACGGTTTACAGCCGGGAGACAGCCCCGTGGTGGCCCAAGACAATATGGATCCACTGCGGTGGAAGAGTACTCATCAATAGATGTGAAAATTCTGAGAGATACTCACACCCAGTTTGGGAAGGCGAGAGCCCAACGCTCCAAGCACATCACACAACGGTACCCTAGGCCTTGCATCACCTGCGCTCCAAGCAGGCGAGACCAGTGGCGAAGGCGGGATATCTCCCAAACACATTGCCACAACTCACTGACCTCTCATCTCTGCTTTCTTACTTATCATTATGAAAACACATTCACAAAATGACCAGCTAGCTCTTGAGGTTGGTTTACTCCACTAGTACACTCATACCTCCAAATGCCTTCACACGAGGACTACACATATCATTAACATTCTTAACTAGCCGTCATAGCATTACAAGTACAACTACTCTTCAATTTCGTTCATTGTATCGCGCCCATGGCACTGCATACAAAACATTACAACATTCACAACACTCAACATAACAATCATATCTTTCAATACTTAGTCGAACCACAGAGAATAGTCTTGATCCATGATTGGCTCGTAGCTGTCCTATGTAGTTATCATTCTAGGATGCTTTCTAATGCACAATTGGGGTCAATGAGATACTCGACTTGATACCCCCACCTCATCTGTCCTAAATAGTTATCAATTCTAGCATGCACATGCAATTGCGTATCGATCATCAAAACAAGACTTATAGAAATTTTCAACAAAGTTTATCTCACAATAAATCAAGCACATGCATACATTCACCCAATCACATCACAACCATTCAATCACATAACAATCATAAGATCCAACGATCCTAGAAACGCACAACCCAAAGGTTGGCCTCAGGTAGGGATTTGCCTAGTAGTGTCGTCGAGTAGTGTCAACCTACAAAGCCCTCCAACAGGTCCCTTTCCAACTTTTTGAGGTTGTTACCGAATGATTTAAGCTCCGTGCTTTCGATTTGAACCAATCACTAATATGTTTTTCCCTTGCTTCCTTAGTTGAGTTGTCTTCCTAACATACCTACTATTACCTAACAAACGACGTGCATGCAGATCAACAAAAGTATACTTCACGAGTTCGCTAACACGATTCTAAACCTTCTTCACATCATCACAATTTCTACCATGCTTCCTGATTGCTTTGAATATTAACTCAACATGCTAAAAAGATAATTATACACAGAGATCATCGTCCTTTTCAAAATAGTCTTAGACTTTCTCCAAAATAGCAACATTGCTAATATGCATCCCAAATCATCGAATCATGAGTCTAGCATGCTCAATCATTAATTATACATGCTTTAATAGATAATATTAGTTGATTTTGGCTCGTTTAAGTCTCACTCACCTCAATCTTAGAGTCTAAGCTATCGTAGTGTTCTCGGCAGCCACCTCAAAAGTTTGATCAATCGCCATTGCCAATGATTGGTCGTTGCCGTCACCAATAACACGGCCTAATTGCTAGGAAGATTGGGAAGATGGACTTCCCTAGCTGAAATCCAATCAAACGTCAATAAGTATGATAAGAATTAACAAAAGGGAGATGAAAAGAGAGGTCTGCTATGAGAAGGAGGTAGTCGGTAAGACAAAAAAAAAGGAGGTTTGGCTGAGAGGGAGGGTTCGGTTGAGGGAGGCTCGCACGGTTAGGGAGAGGAAGCAAACAAAGAGATGGGAGAAGGTTGCACAAGAGGGAGGGAAAGGTTGCAGACAGAGAGGGAGGTCGAGGATAGTGGTTTTTGATAGAGGGGAGAGACAGACGAAGAGGACGAGAGAACATGAGAGTGCAGACCAAAGGGAGAAGAGACAAACAAGGAGAGAGAGCGGATGCAGAGGAAGAGAGTGTGGAAGTTTGTTGGCAGAGAGAGTGTGGGTAGAGGGAGAGACAAATAGAAAAAGTGAGAGGGAGAAGGAGACGAGAGGGTGAGCGAGGGACGCTGGAAGAGAGAAATCGGGGCTGAGGGAGATGCGACAAAAAAAAAAAGAGTGAGAAAGGGAGGAGGAGAAGAAAGAAGAGATAAAAGGAGGTCGAGAGGGCTCACCTGAGCACCACTGTCGCCTTCCTTCATCGGCACTGCTCTTTCCGCTTCCTGATCTCTGTTACGCAATAGAGGAAGAAACGAAGAGGAAGGTGAGGGAGAAGAGCAAAAGACGAGAAAGAAGAGGGTGACGTCGGGACCCTTCATGTGGGTGAGATTTGGGTCCAAGTCTTTCTTTTTCATTTACTTATTGTGTTCCTATAGATTGCAAACAATTTTCAAAGTAAAATCAAGAGAAAATGTTTCAACATTTTTTTTTCTTATATACAAAGATCTCATGACTTTCTATGAAGAATTAATTTTAATGTCGCAAGCAACTAGAAAAATCTCACATTCCTTAACACTATTATTTTTAAGTGGGCCAACTGTTTGCAACACATCAAACATCAGAGTGATCAAGAATCTCTTTGCATGTTACAACACATTAACATGGAAGGAAAAACTTCTTTGCCTTCTCCTTGTCCACTTATTTTTCATTTTATCATGATCGATTTCATTTTGGTTGCAGGAAGAAAATTATAGTGTTGTGTTCCATGGCAAGTGTTTGTATCAGTGTGCAACCATGACATTTTGCTTATGACCTATGTGTTATGTTTGCTGCTTGGACTTTCCCATATCTATAGCTTATTTTTTAACAACCTGTTGGAGGTTATGTCTCATACTTTTATTGTTGGGTGAACATAATGAGTATTTCATCCTACCACCCAACAAGAAGGCCAACATCTGCCACCCTTCCCTCTATCCCCCAAGGGTACACAAAAGCAGAATGCAGCTTATTTTCTTTTCATTTAAAAGTAATGAACTTGAACTAACTTATTTAAGAAAATTAGTTTCCAAAGTTATTATATTGACAAGACTGTTTAATACCATATTTGAGGGTAATTAATGATCAATAATTCAGATTAATATACTCAAGATAATAAGTTTTTGAAAACTTCTTAAAGTTGGGCTTCGTATTTGCAGAAGTTAAAGAATTGTGGAACTGCCATGCCTACTTCCTTGTCTAAACTCCCTAGCTACTCCAAAAATTAGAACAAGAAAAAATACAAGACTTTGTGTTGTGTGGCGTTCAAATCATTCTGCCAATCATCTGGTTTATCTTTAATGAAACCTACTTTTTCTTTCATAATTTTCTTTTCTTTCTGCAACTTAAACTTGCATACATAAGGCTTATCTATGGTCTATGGGGTTTAGCAACCACAATTTGTCCAATAACGTCGTGAGAAGACACCCATAAGAAAGAGAAAGACATATATATATATATATATATATATATATATATATATATATATATATATATATATATATATATATATATATATATATATATATATATATATATATATATATATATATATATATATATATATATATATATATANAAAAAAAAAGAAAAATATATATATATATATATATATATATATATATATATATATATATATATATATATATATATATATATATATATATATATATATATATATATATATATATATATATATATATATATATATATATATATATATATATATATATGGAAGAGACCAACAACAAAAGCTCTCAGCCCAAGTCTCAATGTTTAAAGAATAGTGTCTACAAAATTCGAACAAGAGACATACCATATATGTCTTTTATCCAGCGAGGTATGCTACACACCTTTGGTAGAGGTTGTAACAACACAGCCTACTTCTCCACTAGGCTGAGTCCTTTGTCTAACGAATTCCAACCCACCCCTAGTGGTCTCGTTTTCAACTAAAAAAGATTAAGAACTAAGACAACAAACCACTTAACAACTTCTATTATAAGTCCTCTAAGATTCTTCACAATCTTAGATACCATATTAAACTTTTCAAAATGGGGCATTATAATCCACCTTCTTAAGGTGTGCTTGGGACCCTAGGTCCAGTGGTGAACTAGCTCTAATGCCACTATAGTAATTTGGTCTACTTTCGCATTAGGCTTGAGACTCCGATCTGGTGGATCCCAACTGTCCCCGTAGTAGTTTCAATTCCAATCTAAGATGGTTAGGAACCAGGACAACCAATCACTTAACAACTTCTTATAAGTCTTTTAAGGTTCTTCACAATCTTAGATATGATATTAAATTTTTCAAAGTTTGTTATTACATAGAGAGAGGGATGGAGAGAGAAAAAGAGAAGGAGAAAGAGAGTATTTAGAGCTTTTAACAACTTGAATATTCAAGCCAGACCGGTTTCTCTCTTTTTATGATCACTATATAGAATGACATCACACTAAAAGGATAAACTCTCAGCTCCCCATTTACTATATTAAGGGGAGCCCACTTTAATAGCACAATGCAATAGACAATATGTACAAAAGAAATCACCCCAACCTTTGTGGGTTTATTTTCTCCTAGTTCATATGCCATGTGTGGGAAGATTAAAGACAACCTCCAACATGTAAAGTACATATTTAAGGTTTGCACACTCTTGCATGTAGATGTAACCTAGTATGAAGACATTCTTCTGCACTTAGCCCTTTACACTCTTTATCATCCATCCTTGGCTCGTGCAGAATTAGAAACTAAAACAAGGTCTAAGGACCGCCCTATGCACACAATGAGTGTACCACCTGGGGGGGGGTGGTGGATCTTACAACTTATATATAAAGTTCCAATATTGACCTTTGTGATAGAGAAGATACAAGGTGCATTTTTACTTGAATGTCTTAACATTCCACAGACACAACATGCATTCCTTCCTGCCATGGAGGACGATGTGCAAGAATTAAAAAAAGAGAGAGGTTCCCATTAAAGGAATAAAGGAGAAAGGAGGTTATAAATGAACAAAGCTTGGTCACAAAGCAGAAATGATGAGAATGTCATCAAAAGGAAAGGACGTTGAGTTCATAATGATGTTGTTGTGCTTTCTTATTTGTTTCTATTAAATGACAAAGGCAATGACTTTTGTAGTGTTTTTTTTTTCAATGGATGGGTGTATAAAAAAAATCGAACAAGCACTTGCAGTGGATATGAAGGTGAAGACAGAGCACAAAAAGGAAGAAAATATGAAGTTAACAAGTACAATGTGTTGTCATATAACATGGCATCCACTGTGGACCTTGTTGTTCACTAGTGCATTATCTTACACATAAAATAAGGACTGTGTCTTAGTTAATGTATGAGATAATGTGAATGATGCACATGTGTGAGATAGTTTACGTGAGATAATGACTGCATGAGATAATATTTCAGGTAATGTGTGTTGAGTCAGTGTGTCTGAAATAATATGTCTAAGATAACGATTGTGTAATAGAGTTGATGTATATGGTGTTCGTATCCCCAAAATTTTGGTATTTGGAGTGCTCCAAAAAATTGAGTTTCGTTTTGAAAATGAGAAAGAAATGGACTCGCCCGTCGGTACGAGGATTGACCGTTCTCGGCGTCTTTACAGGGAGAATTCAATTCAAGGTCTATGTTTATTATTGATGCATTTCATTTTGGCTTAAACAACATTTCTATATGCGGTGTAGAAGAATAATAAAGGTTTGATGTTTCAAACTTGTGAAAAGGTTTTTGAAGAGTTACTTGAGAATGCGAAGCATTTTGGAGAAAACTAAAATTGAAAAATCTTTGTAAATATCATTTGGAAAGCTTGGAAAGTCATTTGAATTCATTTTAGTATTCTCTTAAGACTTTAAGTAAGTTTGAAGTTTTGCTCTAATTCGGTTACCACCTACTTAGAGCTCCATCTCATCTTGCTTAAGTTCTTTTAGAGATGTGATTGTGCTCATTTGTGATATTAAGTGAAGGTGAATGCATGAATGCATTGAATTCGGTTACCACCTACCACAATATACATCTAAAGGCATTCCTACTACAACATAAATCTAAGATTTTTTCTTTTATAATCAACATAAATATTCAAACAAAGAAAAGAAAGTATTTGAAATTGGATTGGAGTTGTAGACCGTTAAGCATGAATCCAATATTGGGTCATTGTTTAAGTTGTGGTCTTAATGAAGTTGGTAAATGAAAATGATCGTGGAGAAGAAAATGTCGAAAAGAATGCAGAAGATGAGATACTTGATCATAAGAAAATATAGAGAAGGAGAGAGAGAAAGAGATCGTGAAAATCACAAAATCAAGGATTTAAAAGAAAGAGAGACATGTATATATATATATATATATATATATATATATATATATATATATATATATATATATATATATATATATATATATATATATATATATATATGTATGTATATGAATGTTCTTTGTACTTTCTGAGCAAGCAAAAAAAATTAAAAAAAAGTTGGCATTAAGAAAATGGATAGGAGATTGAAAAAAACAGTAGGCAAAAACGGAAAAAAGATGTANATATATATATATATATATATATATATATATATATATATATATATATATATATATATATATATATATATATATATATATATATATATGTAAGTTTATGAAAATGAGGTTTGAATTTAAGTAGAGAAGGAAAATGAAACTTTCAAAAGAAAGAGAGAAATAAAGGGAGATAGAAAGAGATGCACATACATGTGTATATACCATCACTATATACACATACATATATGAAAGCTTGTAAAAATAACATTGATTTGAGTAGAAAGAGAGATTTGACAGGAAAAGAGATTTGTGTATATACCATCACTATATATATATATATATATATATATATATATATATATAAGGAATTTGTAGATGAAGGCATTTGACTTGAAAAGAGAAAACTATTCTAGAGAGAGAAAGTAGGAGATTTATATATATATATGCATTGATATTGATACGAAAATTTGTAAAATGAAATATGTAAACATGGAGAGACAATGATAAAGAGAATCATCATGTGCACATATATGTATATGACAAGTATATATATGTATGTCTTCATGAAATTGGACATCAAAGAAATGACTTAAAATAATTGACTTCAAATTTGATGTAGTCCGAATGGGAGCTTAGACTCATACAAGAGCCTAAGCTAAGTCTCCAAAGCCACATTAGAATGTTTCCTATTGAAAATGTTTTGTAAAATATGATTTATATAAACATAAAATATTATTATTTCATTGGTTGCAAAGGAATATGTTTCTTCCACCATTGGGTATAGAAGAAACTCAAACCACATGATAAGGTGCTCATTAGGGTTCCTAGTAGGATGACTAAAAAGAAACTAATGCAAAATGACATGCAAATGCATACTAACATATACATATTTCGTGAGGGTTTTTCCCGGGTTGGACAAGTCCCAACCTCAAAAATGAATATAAAGATAAAAAATCTCAACCCACACTCTCATTCTCGCCATACGTTCACATGTAATTGGAAAACCAAGCAACTATGCATGAATAATCTGTAGACAATATTCAAGGAAGGAAAAAGAGAGAAAGAGATTCAACTAAGAGGGAGAATATGATTCAACTATGAAAAGAAAGATTATCTCATCTTCTCATGCTCCCGGTGCACTCAAACATAGCCTCTTGACTCTAAAATAGAGATTGAGGGCTATTTTTTTATGGCCAAGGAGAAATGAGGAAGAGAGGGAAATGAGAGAAGCTAAACAAAACTATATTCAAGCAATGAAATAACATGACTCAAACATGAAAATGAAAGATCATCTCATCTTCTCATGCTTCCCTGGCACTTGAGCATAGTCTCTTGTCTCTAAAATAGAGATTGAGGGCTATCTCCTTTGATCATGGGGAGAAGAAGATGAGAGAAAAATAGGAGGAAGCAAAAGAACAACAAGAATATATTCATGAAAGGAAAGAGCATGATTTAATCATAAAATGAAAGGTTAGCTCACCTTCTCATGCTTCCGGAGCACTCAAGAATGGCTTTCTAACTCTAAAAATGAAGATTTTAAAGCAATCTTATATGGCAATAGAGAGATGAAGAAGGGAAGAAACAAAGGAAAGAAAGGAGAAGGATGATGACTACATACCTCTAATGAGAATAACTTGAAAAAATGAACACCATAGCTTGAAGATCCCCTTGATTGAAGCACCAAGATGATGCTTCCAAGAGGGTCGTAGCTTGATGAAGCTTGCTCCCAAGTGTTAGAGAAAGAGAGAGAGAGTGAGAATGGAAGAGGATGAGAGAAATGAAGGAATCAGCTTGTGCGATTGCGTAAGGCGATCGCTCAACGCGCAATCGCGCACTCGTGCGATGCGTGCACACGCGAGATGCACAGCGCAGAAAAACCCTCTTTTTCTTATTTTTATTTTTAAATGAAATGAAATTAAGGTGAATACCTTAAAACCCCTTTTTTATTTTTAAAATATATAGAAAACTGATTTTTTTTGTTATAAAAGAGTGTCCTACTTCGTTTTAAGCTTCAAAAATATATTTTGGTGTGATGATGAAATGTAAAACAATGGGGTAGTCTGTGCATGTGCGTGCGACACTTATAGCACCAGACTTTGTCGTTTTGAACTCGACTTTGGATTTTGAGTTTCAAATGCTCGATTCGGATCTAAATTTGGATCTGAGAGTTGGATTTTGAATTTGAATCGTGCTTCTAAATTTGGGTTTCACAATTGGATAAAATAACATAGCTTTTTTCTTTAAAAAAAAAATTGGGGTGATTACGTATGGTAATGTATATGAAACAATATTCAATGTTATTTGATAAACAAGCTTTATTCATTGCAAACAACACAATGTATGTAATATCGACATCATCGAATGGCAATGAAGAAGAGAATGAGTCAAGCCAATGGACTTTATCTAATGGTAATGTACAATGCACGTTATCTCTATATCATCAAATGGCGATGAAGAAGAAATTGTGTCTCATTGTGAGAAGGTGAAGATGACAAATAAGCGCACCCATGTTGTAGGAATACAATTCGACACTAAGTACATAGCATATGGTTTCTTCAAATTTTTATGGTTTGAGACACAAGTTCAATGTAAGGAAGTATAGGAGTGACAAAAATGCATATGTCTTAGTGATGAGAAGGTCATATATTTGTTTGAAAGCATTTTGGAAGAGATCAGCTCCTTGTGTAAAGAAGCTCAAGATTGATACAAGGTGTAGTTGGACAGCAAAATTGGAGTTGGCAAGACTTCAGAATGGAAAATAATGTATTGGTGTATTCACGAGTGAGCACAACCATACATTGAAACTTCATTGTATGAGCCACATGTTGAGTTCATATCACAATTTTCAGCATCGTATTTTGAGATATGTGAGCTGGTTAATAGTGCATGTACACTGTCTAGAAAAATATATGACTTTTTAAAGTTAGATGGTAGTCATGAGACTATTCCATTTACATGCATTGATCATATAAACCTCTTAAGGAAAAGGAGGTCAAAATCAATGAAAGAAAGAGCCTTTATGACAGTCAATTGCATTCCAAAAAGAGTAAGTGAAGATGCATGTTTCTATAGTGTCATTCAATTGAATGAGGGTTATGCCTCAAATGACTTCTCTGTAAACTCATAGTCAAAGGTTGATTTTGGATGCTTAAAAAATGTGCTCGTTTTTCATACAAATGTAAAGGTCAATACCCATGGATGGCCCTTTGCCCAGTTTGTAAGGATGAACCATCATTCTAAAAGTTGCATTTTGAGTAGCGCATTCAACATTCATTAGACTACTAAGACATTTGAATGGTTGTTGAAGTTATTAGCTAAGGCCACAAATGGGAAGCACCCTAAGGTTGTACTTACTGTGGCCAGAGTGCAATAGTCACTGCATTGTCCCTTATATAGCTAGAGGCTCATGCATTGTCCCTCATATAGCTAGAGGCTCATCATCGACTGTCCAAAATATAGTAAAGAACATAGGGCACATTCTGAATCAAAACATTATCTTCAAAGACAGTTTTGCAAAATAAGTTCTTGAGTGCAAAGATGGTGAGCTATTCAAATTTACATGAAAACAAATGATTGAAGCATAGTACCTAGAAGAAAATACATGACTTTCAAAATTGTTTATGGACAAAAAAAAGTGGTCATTAACATATAAAAGACAATACTTTGGTGTATGTATGATACACACACAAATAGTAGAAAGCATGCATGTTGCAATCGACTATCATCAATGATGTGTACATGGCCTATTATGTCAAAACCAATGTTCTCGAATGTTCTTGTAAGAAATATAAATTTTAAAGTATTTTGTGTTGTCATGCTTTGAAGTCACTCGATCGAAAGAATGTTGAAGAACTACCAATGAGATACATCATGGGAAGATAGACCAGAAATACAAAGTTGGCGATAATAAAGAGAAGTATTAAAATTCTTTTTGATGATGGCCATAAGTCTCATAGTGCATCCCACTACCAATATTTATCTAGAACACTAGAGTATGTTGCAGACTTGGTAGTAAGAAATATGATCAGGCTTATGAATACGTAATGCAATGGCAAACAAAACCCTAAAGAACATTTCAACACTATGTCATGACAGCAATGTGGCCAATGATATCCAAACCAAAAAAACAAGTCTCATCGCCCCAGACCCTTTGGACAAGAGGAGTTATGGTTCTAGTATGAATGGCATATTTGATAAATCAGGAATCAATGTTCTAAAGTGTGATGGCATGATAAAACTAGTCAATGGCTTGGAGAGAAAATCATTATTTGATAAGAGGCAAAGTAGGACAAAAAGTGCACTTTAAAAACAAGGCAAGAGAAGGAAGAATAGGCAAGAAAGTGATCCTCAAAGACGTGAGTATGTTCTATTGAAAACGGTCTAGTCAAGATCTGTATGTCATCCACATCTATGCAAGAGTTTTATGAGAGCGGCGGTTTTATAGAACTCCTGGTAAGTGTTTATATTATATATAATTATTCTCGATTGTAAGTTTTAACTATAAGCACATTTTGGCGACCAAAATTGTTTAATTATTACAGAGCCGTTTAGATTCAGTTGGTCGTCATGTACACCATTTTGGACAAGAACGTAGTAGCTAGCTCCCTCAATGACTCAGTTTCATTTACACCATTTTGAATGTATGCTATAATGTTAATTATTGACTACTATGACTTAATTGATTATCATAAATCGACAAACATTGTCGATTCCTTTTTTATTTAATAGTGTAAGTTAACGACCGATTGTTAGAGAAAAGGACTGTCGGTTCGAGATAATGACTGACTATTAACGGTAAGAGACAAAGACCGTCTGATAACTAGCGTTTGTTAATGGAGTGATTAATGATCTGATATAAGGATTATTTATTGACGATGTGAGATAATCAATATTTGCTAATGTTGTAAGATAACAAGTGTTTGTTAGAGATAAGGACCGTCTATTAATTGTGTGAGATAACAAATATCTATTAGTGGTGTGAGATAACAGCCATTTATTAATAGAGTGATTAATGGACTAAGATATAGACCATTTGTTGAGAGTGTGAGATAATGAGTATATGTTAATGGTGTGAGATAAGGAGTGTATGTTGACAAGTGACTGATAGAGATAACCACCATCTATAAATGATGTGAAATGACGAGTGTTTGTTAATGAAGTGATTAATGGTCTGAGATAGGACCGTCTATTGATTATGTGACATAACCAATATCCGTAAGTGGTGTGAGATAATGGGTTTCTGTTAAAGATAACCACCATTTGTTATTGCATGAGATAATGACCATTTGTTAAGAGAGTGTTTAAATGGTATGAAATAAGGACCATCTTGTGACACTGTGAGATAACGAGTGTTTGTTAGTGGTGTGCGATAATGATCATCTGTTAGTGGTGAGTGATAACTGCCGTCTATATTAACTTTTCAACCGTATTCGACATTGGCTAAATACAACTTTAACAAGTGTTCAATATTGCTTAAAAAAGTCTTTACAAGCATGTTTCCATGTCATTCTTTCAATCCACAAAAAATCATGTTTGCAAGGGATTTTCTAATTGCCTTGTAAACACCCATTTGTATAGAGTTAGGTCTTTTTCCATTCATTATCTCTTGCATTTATTTCATCATAACCACGCTGCAGTCATAGTTATTTTATTGCTATGTATATTTATCAAGAACAAGTTTGTAGTCCCAAAATGAATTGAGGTTGAAGACATCATTCTTACAATGGTACTGTAGAAGAATCACAAGTTCTATCACACCGAACACATAAGTTATCATAAACACACGTAAGGTTAAAGGTCTCTTGTTATTTGATTATCATCATATTATAAGGATGCTTTGTATATCTATATTTGTTTTTTTATGTTGTAGATGACATACAACACCCAATGGTTTCGATCTCTCCACATACAAGGAAGTAAAACCTAAAATACAAATGTATTATAAACAAGTGAGTACAGAAACAATTAGATCAAAACAGACCAAGTGAGAAAGGAAAAAATAGACCAAGCAAGTAAGGGAAAAACAGATAGAGTAACAACCATTTCAACTTCATCAAGCTTCGTGTTTCCAATTCTTGAATTGAGCTTAATGTTGTCTAGTGCAGCACTCATGTTTGAGTCCATTATTGGATGGTGAATAATTTCCTATTATTATCTGTCTTGTGAAGAAAATTATTTGTGTTTCAAATAATGTAATGGAACAAACAAGATGAAGGATATGTAAACAAAAGATGACTATAAGAAACCTTCCAAGGTTGTTCGCAGTCAAAACTCCAAAGTTGAACAAAATAATCCATATTAACATTGTTTATTTGCTGCGGTGGAGGAAATTCGCCAGGTATATTACGAGTAGATTGTCACTAGGTTGTTGAGTATTGCGCCTTATTTCAGTCACCATTGCAAAATTAGAGCTCACAATGATGTTAATACAATAGATAAAGTAGAATGTTTAGAAGGACCGAGTTAACTACACTACCTTTCCTCAGGCTAGTTGGAGTGTGTAGGAACAATGCAGAATATTGTTAGTTTTATATCACATGTGTAATGCTACAATGCAATTGACAAAGTAATTGCAACACACATTGCTTTTCCCACACTCATTTGGCTACATTTAACGAAATCATTGATTACTTTGGCTACATGCATTAAATTAAAGTCACTGATAATTATAACAAAAACAATTGCCAAAGAACATTTGTTGTACTATTGTGTGTACCAATGCGATGCAAATGGAAAGGTACTATTACGACAAACATTGTACTATCACATGCTCTTGCTATAGCAATGTAGTCATTAATCAGTGTACTGTCACATGCAGTTGCCTGTTGGTGCATTAAATGTGTCATGGCGGGAAACATCTGGAATGTAGTCATAAATAAAGGGAGTCTTTAGCATACTATCGTGTTTGAGAAGGTGAGAGCAATGAAGAAGATGAAATGAAAGCTGTTTAGTGATGAGATACAACGAATTGTCTATGATCTCATTCTAAACAAATCGATAAGTAATATCATAAGTATTGTATAGCATCATACCATAAAGAAATATGGTAGGTGGATAATTTACATCATCTGTCATCTCACAAGTTTTGCACAATGCAATACAGTTAATGCGACAACGAGTAACGAATGAAAAACAATGCATTCTCAGTCTTGTTGTCAAAGGGCAGCAAATTGAAAGTACATGAAGAAGAAGAAAACAAAAAGCAATGACAAAAACAACGTATTTTGCGTCTAACAAAACAAAGATGAAAACAACAAGTAATGACATGAATAACATATTTTGCATCTAACAAAGTTGTTATTACCATTGAAAAGTAGTCATTATCTTAGACAATTAACATATAGTCATCACACCATTAACAGATACTTGTTATATTATACTCTTCGTGTAATATCCTTATCTCATGCCATTAACAAACCCTCATCATGTGATACCATTATCTCAAACCATTAACATAATCTTGTTATGTTACACCATTAACGGATATTTGTTTTCTCACAACATTGACAGATGATCCTTACCATTTTTAGACCGTCATTATCTCACACCATTAATTGACATTCACTATATGATATCATGACAAACAGTCATTACCATTTTTAAACAGGTGTTGCCTCATCTCATACCATTAACAGACATTCATTTTCTCACACCATGGAGAGACAGTCTTTATCTCATACCATTGACAAACACTCGTTATCTCAAACCATTAACAGATGGTCCTTTTCATTTTCAGATAGTCCTTATCTCACATCATTAACAGAATTCATCATCTCACACCATGGAAAAAAGGTCCCCAACATTTTTAAATAATCACTATCTCACACCATGTTAACACCCCAAATTTTTCCACCCTAGTTGATTGAAGCAATGTCAAAATTTTACAAAAGAAATGTGAAAAATTACATTTTCAAAGCCAAATTCCAATATAAAGGACAATTTAGATTCAAATTATGAATTTGACTCATGACATGAATCCCAAAGCAGGATTACAAGTCCAAACTAGATCCAAATTATGATTTGGAATCCAAATTATGATTTGGAATCCAAATTATGATTTGGAATCCAAATCCAATTACAAATGTCATTTGGAATCTAAATCCAATTACAAATGTCATTTGGAATCCAAATCCGATTGCAAATGTCATTTGGAACCTAAATCCGGTTGCAAAATTCATATTTTGATTTAAATCCGAGAATTAGATCTAATTTGGTCTAGAATACTATGTGAGACCCACGTGTGGGCCCACCTTACTCGTGTGGTCAGAAGCCCACCCAAGAGGTCACGCACCCCCTTTTCCAAAAATATCTTCCCTCGATTAAATAAAAAAATAGTTTTCAAAAGGAATGAACAAAGGTTCATAGGAAAAGTGAGACATTAATATCTCTCTCTTTCTTCCTTAGTTAAAGAAAAATCAAATTCCAAAGAAGCAATAAGTATTAGTATGAAACTCATCTAACCTACTTACTCCAAGTAGGTTTGACCTGGGTGCACCCAAATATGGTGCCAATTTCAACTAAGCTCGGTTTTCATGAGCTCAACTCAATCAAAAGGGTAGGTGTGTCCCACAACCAAATTAGTGGGCAAAAATACACCTTGACCAGATCGAATACACTTTGACTAAGCTCAGTTAAAGTACAATTTATTTCAATTAAGAACTTTATTAGCTCAAATTCATTGAATTACCTCAAACAAAGTCAAACTACTCACAAATGAGCTTTGACTTTGGTCAATTCTTCAAATTTGACCAATCTAGATAATTTTGCCTTTCTATGATCAAATTGAGATTACAAAACCTAATTTAGGATTTTATGAAAGACAAATATTTATTTGAATTTGTTAAATATATAAATTAAATACCAAATTAAAATTCAATATTTCAAACCAAAGTTTGATTCAAATGAAATCCATCTTCAATCAATAGTTGAAAATACCCTTTTTGAACCAAATTTGATAGAATTTTCAATTTTTATTCAAATCTTAATTGAATTGTCATATAGAGCTTAACAACTAGATTTTAACCTAACACGCTAATTTCAAGCAAAGAAAAAATAAATAGAACAAAATAAGGCAAAGGCCTGCACAAGGACATTCTTGTCCAAAATTTTGGTCAAAGAAGGCAGCTATGTTTGAACCAATGTAGAAAATGCCAAGACTAGCCCACCTAGCTCGTGTAAATGAGCTAGGTGTGGTCAACTATGATCATTAAACCCTATTTAACTCATTTTACAAGTCCCCAAAGGCTTAAGTGAGTTTCCAAGGTGAGTTAAGGAGGTGGTTGAACCCATCTTCTTCTCTATATAAACCTCCCTTAGCAACCAAGAAGGAGGACAAATTTTTGAAGTTTTCATCAAGTTACTGCAGCCAATGAGCTAGGAGGGAGATGCCAAGGAGGAGAAGGAAAATTCATCCGAGCCCTTTTTCTCCTTTTTTTTCATTCTCTTCTTCATTTTCTCATATTCTCTCCATTGATTTTGCTAAGTTAGGGTGCTTAAGTGAACCCTTAGGATTTTCATGGTGTGAAGCTCTCTCTCTTCTCAACTGCAAATTTCAGCAAGTCATTCTTCTTCTTATTGCTTTGCTAAGCTTGAATCCAAGCTTGGATTCTTGCTTAGGATTGCTTGATTTAAAAAACAAGCAAGGAAGAAGATCAATCATCAAGACCCACCACAAGATTGGACTCTAATCCATCTTCATACATTTCAGTTTCTTGCTTTTATTTTTAATTTAAGCATTTGTGGGAAGGGTTTATTTTCATTTATTTCATGGCTGGCATGGCTGGGAATGATGTCCAACTACGATTAAATGTACATATTAATGCATAATGCAAGCATGAGTCGGCTTTTCTAAAAGATGAACCCATGTATCAAATTTTGATAAGGGCCCCAAGGCCACGTCTCTTTCAAAACAACAAGCTTAAAACCATGTTAAATTCCCTACCATGAGAGAATCCTATGGTGAGAGAGTGATTTTGCTGCAACATATATGATGAAAAAGCCTATTAAGGATGAATGCATCTCTTTTTATTTAAGGTCATTTTGTTTTAGGTTTTTTTCAATTCAATTGATCAAGGGTGGTAAGGGAGATTTAAAAGAAGTTTTCTATCTTCCTATGTAAAAGAACCCAACCATGAATCATCATTATTCATGAGTTATGTGGTCCCTTGATAAAATTTCATTTTGAATAGTAAGATATATATATATATATATATATATATATATATATATATATTTGAAAAGAGGAAACTAACATTTAACAAGAGGTTGGTGCATATGATATATATATATATATGCACCAACTTCTTGTTAAATGTTATTTTCCTCTTTTAAAATCAGGTTGGAACATGTTTCCAAACTGATTTTAAGAAAGAGGATCGCTTTATTGATTTTTGTAGTGCAAAGCTATAAAATCACTTTCATTTAATCATAAAGTTTGCTTAAATTCAGTAATTCATACGTACAGTTTATGCAAGTTGCTGAAATTAGGTCATACTTCACAAGAATTGGTTCAAGAGTGTTGAAGTTTACACATTTGAAATGCCAATTTTCGGCCAAGTGGCTAGGCTTTGAGGAACAATAACTAAAAAAATCTAAACCTATTCAATCGGCCTCTTAAATTACTTTTTTATTATTGATAGTTGGTCTCATCCATAAATTTTCAGATTTGCATGAGATCAATCCTCCTCCTTAAATGTTGTAAAATGTTAACTTTCATTTCTCTAAATAGGAGACCAACTATCCTAAAATTTTCTAAAGAAGTTGATGATTCCATTGGTATGAAATCTGAAATTTGACAAGACTTGTCATCTCTATCTAAGAAACAAGTTCTCTCTTGGAATCAATGTCCACAATCTTCAGCTATATAAATCAGCACAAAATCTGATTTTTTTTTTTTTTTTGGCAAAAGTGGATGTCATCCATGCCTCCCATCTATTTTTGAAAACTGATTTTGACATCATTTGTATATTCTTCATCTTTTTGATAATTTTATGTTAAGTCTCAAGCTTATGAACTGTATCTCAAATGAATGGATTTTATGTGTCGATTGTATGATGTGCAATACCAAATGTCCTATATTTTTGAGGAGATCCTATATTTTAATTAAAATTAATCTTTATGTGTAGATTGTAGGATGCGCAACTCCAAATGAATGGACTTTGAGAGATTATAAGAGAGTGAAGCATGAATGTTCCAAGTGAATGAATTTGAGAGATTATAAGAGAGTGAAACATGGATGTTCCAAATGAAAGAATTTGAGAGATTATGAGAGAGTGAAGCATGTATGTATGATCTAGTTTCCTTTCTCATTTCATATATTCACACTCACTCAATGTTAGTAGTACCACATGCACATTCTTAGGAAATTAATTGATCCAAATTTGAGTTGCAAAAAGTGACCAAGTCATATTGCAATAAGAATTTGTAAACTTCACTTAACTTCCAAAAAAAACACAAGCAATTTATTCATAATTTTGGCCAAAATATGTTTATAAAACAACACATTTTCTAACAATTTGGTACCATATTTCATTAAAAGAATGCACTCCACCTATCAAGTACTAAGTTTCTAGTATCTTAACAAAATCACACGATTTGGCAAAGGACAATTCAAAATCAATTTTACTTGCTAAGGTAACTTAGCCATTTTCCAAAAAAAATTGATGATCACAATTTCAACCCAAAAATCATCTTGAGTTCACAACAAAGAACTCAATTTCATTCTTCAAAATCTTTAATCATGGATTTTAAAACAAATGACAAAACAAAGGTTTTTAAATCAATTTGAAAACCCTCCAATCATCAAATAACTTTTCAAATCCTTTTCCAAAGAATTTATTTTAAAAGACAAGTCACTTATTCAAGATGAACTTTGATTCTTGAATCCAAAACTTCGATGCACAAGCATATAGGATTGCATCAATAAACTCGTACATGATCCAAATGATCCTTAGACCTTGGTCCAATTACCCCTATTAAAGACCGCAGGAACAGTTGGACTTTGTACCAACGGGCGGATTCCTTTCTCTTGAAAATTTTCCTAAAAACTAATTTAAAAATAATTTGCTGATTTGCATTTTGACGCCCCCGAGAATGGGAAGGGCTGCAAACATACCATTAAGTGATATTTGTTATCTTACACCATAGACAGATAGTCATTACCATTTTTAAATAGCCATTATCTTATTTCGCACTATAGATAGATGGTCCTTATCTTACACCATTAGTAGACATTATAATTGCACCAATGAAGACAATTGTTATTAATAATATACATTTATTATTGATCATCCTATTTATGTCATTTTGTTTTTAACATATTCTGATTCAATGTGTTGATTTTGGGAGTCAAAATAGAAATATGCCTTATCAACGTCTTTATTGCTACTAACAATCTATCTTCTCCATTAAAGATAGAATGTGCTGCTCAAACAAGGGATGATATCCTCCAGCCCTTCCACCATTGGCTGCACGACTGCTTTCTCTGCTCTCTCCAAGAATCGATTGTCCTCCATTATCTCCAATCTCAACTCCTCCATACTAGTATTCTCGACAACTTCCACGACTTCTCCTCCTAATTTTCATTTTCCCCTTCATTGTCCTTCTCCGCCTCTGCCACAACAACAACTTCAGCTGTCCTATCCTCTATTGGTTATGTTGACTCATTGCTCGCACCTATCAATCTACCTCTTATCAAATAATTTATGTTTGGTCCAATGTATTGTTCAATTTCACACCCATAAATGTCGTACAATGGACAATCAGGATGACATTCTTTTGCATGGGTTAAAGAAGTGGACATGATCGATTTACAAAAGGCAAAAGAATCATGAGATGACAAAATAGGCAGGACCAAATAATGCATCATATAGCATATGAGATAACAAAATGGGTGGGGCTGTCCAATCCTTTGTCGGTTCTGCTGACTATTTGTTTGCACCTATCAATCTACCTCTTATCGAATTTTTTATGTTTGGTCCAATGCGTTGTTCAACTTCACACCCATAAATCATTCAGTATGACATTCTTCCATATGGTTTGAAGAAGTGGACATGATGGATCTACAAAAGGCAAAAGAATCAAGAGATAATGAAACAGGCAGGACCAAATAATGCGTCATATGGCGTATGAGATAACAAAATGGGTGGGGCATGCTATAGAATCTGAGAAAATAAAAAGGAGATGCGAGAATGAAATAGGCGGGACCAAACAATGCATCATATAGCATTTGAGATTTCAAAAGGGGGATCAGTTAACAAAATGAGCACGACTAAAAACGCGTCCCGTAGCATATGAGGTAACAACATAGATATAAGATAATGAAAACGAGCCCTTTAGCAATTGAGATAATGGCAAGGGTATGAGATAGAAACAAATCCTATAGCATTTGAGCTGACGACAAAGGTACGAGATGATGAAACATATTTTATAGATAACAACAGAGATACCAGATAACGAAACTTGTCCTATAGCATCTGAGATAATGTCAGAGGTATGAGATAACAAAGCATGTCGTACAACATCTTAGATAATGACACAGGTTTTATAGCGTTTGATATAATGACAAGGGTTTGAGATAATGAAATGGGTCCAATGGCATATGAGATAACGATAGGGGTATGAGATGACAAAACATGTCCTATAATGTATGAGATGATGAAAGAGGTCTTACCAAACAAGGCCAAATAACACGTCAACATTTGGGATAAGAAAACGGGCATGAGATAACAAAATGAGTATGGGGTAACTATAGGGTTGAGAAAAAAAACATGTCATATAGTGTCCAAGAGAACGAAAAGCATTTGAGATAACAAAAAGGGTGGGACCACCTAGATGAAACCGCTTAAATTAGTCACTGTTATTGATTTTTCCTGTCGATGGACTTCACTCGCTCTATTCCAATAAACGACCCTCTTAGTTAACGAAACCATTTGCTTTGCTCTGGCCAGTGACCTTTACCGCGTTCGCTCCCTCTTCATGGACGACTCAGCTCGCTCTGCTCCGACCGGCAAGGTCCGCTCACTCTGTTTCCAACCTGTATATATGAACTGGCATAATGATTTTCACCTTCCCCATCAAGACATTCTTGTCTATCAACTATAGCCACCAGTTTGGTGTCGATTTGGGTTCCCCATGGTGGACCTAGATTCGAGTGCTGATGGGACATGTGGAAGATAGATAGCCGACTTGTATCAAATTTTTGTGCACCAAGGGAATGTATATAACCCTCTTCGATGAAGAACATCATCGAAAACCAAACTCTCATGAAGAACTCCAAATGACAACAAAGTTTATTAATTAAAACCGTGTGAGTGTGAATACACAAAATTTTCACAAGTTCAAATTACCATGTTATCCTTCACCATGAGATTTACAAATGGATTTTCAATGACTTAGAACAAGAGGCCATTTCTGAGCCAAACAAGTGTTTTTGACACCCGCATTGAACACCTAGACTTAGATCATCTAGTCATTGAAGCTAAAAATTATCATTTTGCCCTTGCATCCAGGCATTGTATTCAGAAAGTATGATTTCCACTGAAATTTTCAAGAATTGCCTAACATTTGAGCAATTAGGTCATTTCTCAATGTTGCTTGACCCTAACAGTTGCCAGAGTTACCTCACTATAGTTATTCTAATCAGAAGCCAGCTCCTCTACTACTCAAATCAGTTTTTGGAGCTTAAACTATGATCTTTGGCTAAACTAAGTCAAAACAAGTTTACCTTAATGGAGGGAAAGTTTTACTTCACTAATTTTGGGTTACCCATCCCAAGTTTTAGTCATATACAAACTTATAGATTTCTATTAGGTCTTTCTTTGTTCTGTTTTTAGGGGTTTGAGATTAATTTAAACTCAACCCAAAAGATTGAGCTAAAACCAAGCTAAGACCATGTTTATCAAGTATAAATTAAGTGTTGGTAGTTCGGTTCGAGTTCATGCATTCTGATTTGAGTTCAATTCAGTTCTAAGTGTTTTTTTTCTCTTGTCTTTAAGGGTTTGAACTGGATTTGAGCTTTACCTAATAGAGTGAGCTGAAACCGAGTTATTATCATAAGTAAATCAATATTTTCGTAGTTTGGCTTGTCTCATTCGTAGTACTTGCTACATTTTGTAAACTATCATTGAGCTCAATTTTGCAAAATTAAAGTGAATTTCCCTGTTCTTTCAAAATGTCATTACACATAAGTAGTTTTTCCAAGTACCCTAAGCTCTATCTATGAAAATTTTAATAAAAATCTTATTGTTGTCACCATCCTTGATGTCCCTTCATAAATGTGACGCATACGACTTGGTAAAAATTTGTTCCTGATTGTTAGAGCAATGTGGTTGGAATTTATTTTAACAAGATTTTAACCAAAGTCTCTTTAGTAATTTGGCCACAAGCTGGTTCAATTAGATCGAAAAAATTCATGTGGAACTCCAAACATAGGGGCAAAATGGTTATTTGTTTGTCATATTCAACATAGGGTGTAGGTCATATATACTTTGGTTTATGACTTGCTTTGATTCTAGAACCTTAGTTCAAGCCAGTCCCCTTATTTGAATCAATCTCAGCTGCAATCATAGAATCGACCACGTAACGTTCTACGTGTTTCGCAAAAAATGACATTGTGTTTAAGGCTGGGCATCGGGCCGGGCCGGCCCGATAAAGTTTGGGCCAGAACTGCCCGACGGGCCGCTGGGTCGGGCCCGAGCCCGGCCTGAATATTTAACGGGCCGGGCCGGGCCTGGATATATGAAACCCGAGCCCGGGCTCGGCACGGCATAATAAAATAATATTATTTTAAATTTATAAAATAAATTTTTAAATATAAAATAGTATTTATTAGTAATAAATATATGATATTAAAATTAAAAAATATTATATTTTAATTTTTAACGGGCTTAACGGGCTGACCCGGGCCGGCATACCAGGCCCGGGCCCGGCCCGTTAATGATTTTTCCTGGGTCGGGCCCGAGCCCGGCCTGGCCCGGCCAGCTTTTTCCAAGGCCCGGGCCTGGGCCCGTGGCGGGCCGGGTACCCGGCGGCGGCCCGGGCCCGTGGCTGGCCGGGTACCCGGCGGCGGCCCGGCCCGGTGCCCAGCCTTAATTGTGTTTAATTTTTTAATATATAAAAGAATAAAAGAACAGTAAACTTTAAAAGCATATACTTTGACTACCAAAAGAAAAAGAAATGGTTACTCGTCCGCCAATCTTAAGATTTCACTTGAACCTTGCAAGTTTTAAGAAATTGCAATATTCCGTATATATCTTATTGCCTTGATGTACTTTCGGTGGATTGGTCACTCTAATTTAATTAAAGTTGAAGGGGCACTTATATGTACAAAAAACTAAAAATTATTTTGATATATATATATATATATATATATATATATATATATATATATAATGTAAATCTAGTGGTCTGGTGTGGACAATTGCCCACTCCATTTGAAAAATAACATTGTTAAAAAAAAGTACCATTTTAATGAAAGAGTGAAATATTGTTTCCCATGTTAACCTCCCAACAAGTAAACCGGCGCCATGGCTACGTGTAGGAATGTGTGAGCAAGTACCTAAATGGCCCACATAATATATATCTATATGTTTTTTTATAGTTGATCATCATAATTTATTTTATTATATTTTAGGCCTGGGCATTGGCCCAATAAGAGCCAGGTTCAGGTCGGTCCGATGTTTAAAACCCGAGTTCAGGCTCAGCTCGACCTGGTTAAAATAAAAAAAAGGTTTTATATAAATATTTTTTTGAAAATAAAATGCATTTTTTATAAGAAAATATATATTATTAATAAAATAAAAATAATATTTAAAATTTATCAGGCCAAATCTAATCTCGTTAGTTCTCCAGCCAGATTTTTTCGAGCCCGGACCCGATGCCCACCTCTACTAGTGTCCATTTAAAATAATCTCAGTCAAATATTTTTTATAAAACATAACTTAGGAACCACATAAACCGAAGGTAGCTTTTCACAAATATTTTCTAGATTTATTTGGCTTAAGCCCAGACTCAGCCTATCCCAACTTCTCATTAAAACTGAATTTTCCAAAGGCCGCACTTAAGTTGAGCCTGCGTCCAACCTAGCTCTGAACCTTATTTTTCATAATTGAACCCAACTCAAGGTGAGTCCATGTCATGTAGCTTGAACCCACCTAGCCTAACTTGGGCTAGATTTAGGTTGTTGCTAGTGTCAGATCTCTATTTCATACTTCTGATCTAGATCATAAATCCAAATCTTATTTTTATGTCTGGATCTCATGTCCAAATCTCATATTTTTTTTATATTTATAGATCTAGGTCCATTATTTCCCTTTCAAATCCTGGGTATTGAATCATAATCCAAATTGTAATAACATATCTTCATCTATCCACCTCCGATTTTTTCTCGGATGTGGATCTAGATTTGAGCTCAACATCAACCCAAATCTAGAATCTACATGTCAACGTAATGTACATTATATCTCAAAAATATATCGTGATTTTCTCACTCCACACTTAATATTAATTCACATATAGGCATTTGATACTTATTGAATCTTTCGCTAAGAGCTCTGGTGCATACAGAATCAAAATCGGTATATGTATATGACTGGAACGAACACTTTTCTTATTTATATCAAATTTTAGAATAAAGTTTAAAAGTGTATTTTCTCCTTTTCGCGTTACTTTGTTAGTTCTTCATGCTCAATGTCAATCCAAATACTTTCACAAGACTTGAAGAGCACTTCTCTATGCACGTGTCGCTTTTTACGAATCCAATTCAGAGTCCAGACAAAATCCTAACGGGCAAAACACAATTGAAAATGTATTTTTAACATATGGTTTGGAGCATTGAAGAAGAGCTAGAATACCAAAAGTTTAGCCCAAGGCGGTTTGGCTCTTCTCTCTTCTATAAATAGGGTCTTGCAAGCCCCCTCTCACTACACACTTTGAGTTATCCCTTGTAAAACCCAAAAAATTGGTAAAATTCCAACTAGGAAATAAAAAAGGTGTGTAGCACAAAACAAGTTAAAATTTGTATAGTCTTGGTCCAAGTCTTTATATGTACAGCCAGGGCACCAACTTCAAGTTTTTTTTTTTTTCCTCTTCTTTCTTTTCTTATTTGGAATTTAGTTTTATATGTATGTTTAGTTTAGATTTTGCTTTTCAAGCATGTTGTTTATATTTTGCTTTTTAAGCAAGTTTAGTTTGACTTTCTTTTTGCCTTTATCATGTCTAGCTTAGTTTATTTTTCTTGGTTGTTTTAAAAGTGTTGTAGTTTAGCATGTTTATATTTTAAATTAAATTTACTTTAATGTCATTAGGATAGGCATAGTGGTCAGATATGCCTCTCTCGTCTTTGTCTATTTATTTTAAATTCTTTACTTTTGTTTACTTGGTTTTACTTAAAGCATACACGTAGAACATAGTTTTCTTTTGTATATTCTTTATGCATGCATTGCACCTATGTTTTAAAATGCACTGAACCATCTTGTACTTGTTGTATGAAACTAGAATGGGTCAGCCTAGTAACATGCATTGTGAGCATCAGTCATGTTTATGAAAACCTGAATATAATTGGTCTTCATGTAAGGACCATTTTAAAATCATAGTTTTCTAAAAAAAAATTTAAAATATTTTCTTTAAATGATTTTAAAAGCCCTAGGCCATGTAGGCATTGTTTGCATCCTCTAAAAATCTTTTGGTTTTTAGAGTGCTTTAAAAAAATGAGTTTTTATTTTGAAATAAAGGAGAAATCGTGCAACAGTACGTGAAAATCACTTTTTAAAGTCAATTTAGTGTTATTTTAAGACTTTAAGTTGGTTTAAGATTTGGCTCTAATTCGGTTGCTACTTAGCTAGAGCTTCATCTTATCTTGCTTAAGTTCTTTTAGAGATGTGTTTATGATCATTCGTGATTTTAAGTGAATGTAGACGTATGAATGCATTAGTTTTACATTATTAAAAACTCATCATTCATTTATATGATAACATTCATCTAAAAACATTTTCTACCATCACATACATCTATACATCTAAGTTTATAATTTTTATTTATAAGATTGTCATAAACATTTTTATGAGAAGAAAAAAAATTTAAAAATAAAATGACGTTGTAGACTGTTAAGCATGATTCTAATATGGGGTCATTACTTTAATATTGGTTTTGAGGAAGTTGGCAAATGAAAATATCTTGGGAGAAAAATATTCAAAAGAATGAAGAAAAGAATACTTTAATATGAGAAAAATAGGAAGAAAGAGAGAGAGAAAGATTCTGAAAATTACAAAATAAAATATTTAAAAAGAGAGAGAGATACGTATACACAATATATATATATATATATATATATATATATATATATATATATATTTATGAAAAGAAAGTACTAACTCAAATGTAAAGGAAGAAGAATATCTTAGAAAAGGAAAGAAAGGGAAATAGATAGAGAATATATATATAAGAGAAAACCTTTAACTTAAATGGAGAAACAAAATGTTCTAGAAAAGGAAAATGGAAGATACCTATATATTCTCAAAATAAAATATTTAAAAAGAGAGAGAGATACGTATCCTTCTACACCCACACACAATATATATATATATATATATATATATATATATATATATATATATATATATTTATTTATTTATTTATTTATTTATGAAAAGAAAGTACTGACTCAAATGTAAAGGAAGAAGAATATCTTAGAAAAAGAAAGAAAGGGAAATAGATAGAGAATATATATAAGAGAAAACCTTTAACTTAAATAGAGAAACAAAATGTTCTAGAAAAGGAAAATGTTCTACATGTTGAATCATGCAAGAGCCTATGATAAGTTTCCATAGTATCATTATAGAGGGTTCTTGCTTTCAAATTTTTTTTTGGAAAACATGATTCCAAATATTTTTATACCTGAACATAAAACCATAATCATTTTGTTTATTATAAGAAAATCTATTTCTCCCACCATTGAGTACGGAAAAAAAAAACACACACGAAATAGAGAACAGCATAATAAAGCACTTATTGGGGTTCCAAATCAGGTGATTAAGAGAGAAACTAAACACGAGAATGACAAGAAGATGTATTTTAACATGTACGTATTAATGGAGGGCTTTTCCGGGTTGGACAAATCCCAACCTCAAAATCAACATAATGATGAAGAAAAATCTCATACTAAACCCTCATTATCGTCGTGCATTTGCTCATTAAGAAAAATTAATCTATCGCATATGAACATCATCTCAAGCATAAACGATAAATAAAGCAATATAACAAGCATATTTTTGAAAATAAATGAAGAAATGAAATTTATTTCGTCTTGCTCGTACTCTCAGTGAAAAAATGAAAATAAAAATGAAGTTAAGAGAATGACTACTTTTCAATAATATGGATGATTTAATGAATGAGTCTCCTTTATATGATCATAAGGTTGCCTTGGATAAAACTTCAAGATCAAGGTATTCCTCCAAGAGATCTTCTTGTGCTCCCTTGAAGAGTTGGAACTTGGAGAAACTCGCTTTCAAGGTTGAAGAAAAGGAAAAAGAGAGAAAGAGAGAAACATAAAGAGAGTTAAGGAAAACTCTATATTTTCAAGTGAGAAAGAATTAGTGGTTCCCCAAAGGTTCGATCATGCCCCAAAGAGAAGTTTGTGAGGGTATTTATAGAAAGTTTTGAAGTTAAAACTCAAAAATTTGATTTTTTTTTAATTTCACAACATTTTCATTCGAATTTTAAGTATTTTTTAATTGATTTTTATTTTTTTAAAAAAATATGTTTAGACTATGTGGGATTGGCCATTAGCCTTTGTGCAGGCCCCAGTTCTGGCACTGTCGCGCGCTAGCCCCTAGCATGTCAACAAGCGACGCATGGCAGCATGCAACATGCTGCCATGCACGCACGCGATGGCACGTGATGTGCGAACGATTGATTTTTTTAAACAAAAAAAAATGAAAAAAAATAAAATAAATAAATAAATAAGGCTGTTCATATAAAAAACATAAAAGCTTTTTTTTGGATGTGTATAAAAATGGTTTTTGTTACAAATGGGAGGAAGACTCCATTTCAGTGACTCCGAACTCGCTTTAAATTCCGATTAGGTTCAATTGGTCGCTGTCACGTTTTAGTGAGTGATTTAAGCTCAAAAACATATCTTGGTGCTAGAATGAAACATAAATCAAAGGGAAGGTCCGTGCATGTGCGCGCAATGCTCATAGCATCAAGTTTTATTGTTTTGATCTTGGCTTTGGATTTTAAGTTTGAACTTCTCAATTTAGATCTAAACGTGGGTTTTAGATCTAATTGAGATTCGTTAGTTGAATTTTGGATTTGAATCTCACGTCTAAAGTTGAGTTTTGAATTTGAATTTTCTGTTTGATTTCAGACAAGGGTTTAAAGATTCATTTTGGATCGAATAGTTGCGAATTTGTTTTGGGTCCCAGATTTGGCTTAGGGTCTAAAATTTTAAATCCAAATAATTGATAGTTTCACTTGGGTGAAAATAAAATATGGTCTTTTTCGGAAAAATTTGGGGTGATAATAGGCATGGAATCCAAGCCCAGCTCAATTCTCTAATACTTAGCTCAAACCGGTCTTAGAATCTAGTGCTTATAAACCCAGTCCCCCAGCCTCGTTCTAGTCCAACGTCGTCAAATAGTCATTCATAAGAAATGAATGAAAGATATATCATATATCACAAGGTTTGACTAAGGCCAAACACATTTACACTCAAACTCATCCCAAGTAGGTTCAAACCCAGTGTAGGCAAGACTGAACCCAGTCTTTTTGACCAGCCTTACCCTTATCCCATTTGGATCTTGAATTTCAATTCCAAGTTTTGGATTCAAATCATAAACCTTTTCTTGATCTAAACCATGACATTAACCTGAGTCTACCTGCTTAGATTTGGATCACAAGTATTGGATTTTGGATCCCAAGTATTAGATTTTGGATATTCGATTATGGATCTCACATCTTAGATTTTGGATCTTGGATTTTTGACTTTGGATTTTGAATCAAATTTCATATAGAGTCTTGAATCATAAATTTCAGATCATGGATATTGGAATTTTGGATCTTAAACCTTAGATTATGGACTTTGGATATCTGATTTTGGATTCCAAACATTGGATCTAGGATCTTTGGTTTGGATTTTAGATATTAGATTTTGATTTATAGATCTTGGATTTTGGTTCTTATTTTGGATTTCAGATTTAGATATTAGATTTCGGATCTCAGGCATTAGATAATAGATTTTGTGTCCATGATTTTGTATCTCAGATCCTAGATTATGAATATGGAATTACTGTTCCAAATCTTGGATTTTAAATCGTAAATTTCCTAATACGATATGATATTTGGTATCTTCATGACATCTCATATTTCAATTTAGAACAAGAATCTCTCATTTTTTGGATTCAGATTCAAATCTTCCAATATGTCCATGTCCTATACCCCAAACCTAATAGAGACTGGACTCCATGTCTACATGACTTAGTTTTCCATACATCATTTTAGATCTGTGTTATCTTTTTTAGTTGATCTATGATGATCTAGACCTAAACAAATGTCAAGATTAATTTCTTGTTGTTTATAAGTATATTTCTAAGATCTACTTGGATTTTAAAAATATGTACGAATTCAAAACTAGGATCTGTTTGCTTTTTTAGTTTTTGGATAAACATTTAGTTTTGTCCTTAGTCTGATTACCCTGATAAAGGCGCCAGAAATAATTAGACTTTGTACTGACAGGTTGAGTTCGGCATCTTGAAATCCCGCACAATAAAACAAAAGTGAGTACAAGTATTCTACTTCATTTATACAGCATGAAAGATTTTGTAAAAAAAAAAATTACATGTAAACAAAGGGCTGCCATTACAAATAGAAAAATAACAAATCGGTCTCAAGGAAAGATAAAAGAAGAAGAAAAAGAAGGAAACATACACAGACTTTTACTGGCTTGGAGAGGAAAGATCTCCAATAGTAAGGGTCAGGCTTCACGCTCTAACAGGAAGCTGGCCAAATTAAGTTATCGTTGTGGTGGCAGCTGCAGATAGAACGATAGAGAAGCAATGAAGAAAAGGAGGAAGTACTTAGCCATATTGTTAATTCCAATCTACGAATAATGAGATACATGTGAAGGAATTTGGGGAAAACAGTAGCTATATATATATATATATATATATATATATGTGTGTGTGTGTGTGTGTGTGTGTGTGTGTGTGTGTGTGTGTGTGTGTGTGTCCTGGTGTGAATCCTCTGCCTGATCAATGTCAATGAACCTTGCACAAACAAGCAGAGAGAGAGAGAGTTAAATAGAGGTAAAGAGGTCGGCATTTTATAATAAATGTCAAATGCAGCTGTTCAAAGCAATTATTGGTAATATCAGCATAATAGTGGCATAGGAAGGCTCCTGCTTACTCTACAATTATGTCCAGAGCAGTCTCCTCCTTGTGCAGCACGTTAGGTTCAATGAGTCACATTTTTATTTGGGCCAAACCAACTATAGAAAAGGACAGAAAATTATTTTTAAATTTATACTGGTACGACCGCATTTATAATGCAATTAATTTTATATAGTGAGGCCAATTAGAAATTAGGGTCGCTGATACAATCACATATTAAGAGCAGTGTGCAATATAATATTGCCAATATTGCCCTGAGTGATCATTTTGAGATGAATGGGTTACGTATAGAATGAAGCTTTCAGTTTATCGTTTTAATTTTCTTATAATTTTTTAGAACACTTATTTTAAGCCTTTTTTAGCATAAAATTAAAATTCCTCTCTGGCAGGTAATATATATATATATATATATATATATTCTCTTTTATAGTTTTTAGGGAAGTTTTTCTCAACATCAGCAAAACATATTCACACCAGAGAATACATATGTATTGTTCGTTACGAATGCTAATTGTGAAATATTTGTATTCTTTATCGAAGAGTTGGCAGAAGGTAAGCCAAACTGACGTGCGGCTGACCAATCTCTCGATCCTACGCTATTAAACTATTACCTGTTGCTTAATTAGTGGCACTAACTTAGAGTAACAAAACTAATTCATATCATTATTATTAGTTTTGTTAGTTCATTGAACAATTAATGTAGTTCAATTGATGTCAGCCTGTTTCTTTTGTGTTCTTTTTTGACAGGTGAGAGAGAGCCGAAAATGGCCCAAGCTCCTTTTCTTTTCTCCAACTTCAAGGTTTAGTGCTACTTGGAAAATCGAACTTTCACTTTTTAGTTTTGATTTTTGTTTCCACACACACATATATATATATATATATATATATATATATATATATATATATATATATATATATATATATATATATATATATATATATAATTAGATATGGTCAGGTGGTAACTTGTTAGTACATTGAGAAAAGACGTCATTTATGCTAACCGTAATCTATAAAAGTTTCCCAAACCAAACCTCCAGCTATCCGCAGAAGTCCATGACAAGCCTGGAGATCTAGGCCCTTCCGATTTTCGATCATGATAGGCAATTTAATCGCGGGTCCTCTCCATCTCGCCGCGCTCCTTACTGCCCTATGGTTGGTGGTCTGGTACTTTCGGTGGCGGAACAGCCGACTGCCGCCAGGCCCTACCGGTTGGCCCCTGATCGGCAGCCTCCTGGCCCTCGGCCCTATGCCTCACCACTCCATCGCCGAGCTCGCTAAGCGCTACGGCCCCATCCTCTCCCTCCGCCTGGGCACCACCACGGTAGTCGCCACGTGTTCGGCGTCGGCCGCATGTGAGTTCCTGAAGCACAACGACGCCAACTTCTTGTCGCGGCCGCGGAACGCGACGGCGAAGCACATGGCATACGACTCGCATGACATGGTGTGGGCGGATTACGGGCCGAAGTGGCGGAGCCTGCGGAAGATCTGTGCTGTCAACCTCTTCTCCAACAAGGTGCTCGACGAGTTCCGGCACGTTAGGGAGAAGGAGGTGGAGATACTGGCGGCGTTGCTGGCACGGGACGCGAAGGCGGGGAAGAGCGTCGGGGTGGGGGAGGCGCTGAACGTGTGCATGACAAACGCACTGGGGAAGGTGCTGATAGGGAGGAGGGTGTTGGAGGGTGGAGAGGATGCCGGAGAGTTCAGGAGGATGGTGCTGGAGGTGATGCAACTGGCGGGGGTGTTTAACATAGGGGACTTTGTGCCGTCGCTGGAGTGGATGAACCTCATGGGTGTGGCCAAGAAGATGAAGGCACTGCACCGGAGGCTCGATGGCTTCTTGCAGAGGATTTTGGATGAGCACGCGTGCTCCTCCGGCGTCGGAGGGCAGGGCGACCTTCTCAGCTTTCTTGTGCGGCTGAAGGACGATCCCGTCAGTCTGGATGGCCTGGATGGCAAGCTGACGGATACTGACATCAAAGCCTTGCTATTTGTATCTTTCTCTTTCTATCTTCCTTTGATTTATATGAATTGTTTAGACCTGATCTTTCCATCACATGAATTGTTTAGACCTGATCTTTCCATTGCATGAATTGTTTAAACGTGATCTTTCTCAAATCCAGCTGCCTGCAAACTTCTGTGCACACAAGAAATATACATTTAAAAAGAAAGAAAAAATGTAGATATATTTTTGTAAATTTTTATAAAGGTACGTACATTTTAAAACTTTAAATATTTTTTATGATTCCTTTTGTCCTTTTAAAAAGTTTCCTTCTTTACTTCATGTTGATCATTGGTTGCACGTAACCTGCTTGGGAAATTTATTTATTACAATTTCAAAAGATTCACTCATTAAATTTCTCTCCACCTTTATTACAATAAACGCAAGTTCTATCTTTCATTTCATTCGGCGCTTAATCAAGTGCTTTTAAAATAAGTTGTTTACAATTGCAGGATCTGTTCACAGCTGGTACCGACACTTCAACGAGCACAGTGGAATGGGCAATTGCCGAGCTGATCCGGCGCCCCCACATCCAAAAGAAAGTTCAGGCCCAACTTGATTCTATTGTAGGCCGGGACCGGCTGGTCAATGAATCAGACATACCAAATTTGACATATCTGCTTGCAATTGTCAAGGAGACATTCCGCCTACACCCGCCGACACCGCTCTCCCTCCCTCACATTGCTAGAGAGAGCTGCCAGGTTGCTGGCTACCACATCCCCAAGGGTGCGCACCTCTTGGTCAACGTTTGGGCTATCAGCCGGGACTCGAGCATATGGACCGATCCATTGCAGTTCCAGCCAGAGAGGTTCATGCCTGGATCCAAGTATGAGCACATAGATGTAAGGGGTAATGACTTCGAAGTGATACCATTCGGGGCAGGCCGTAGAATATGCCCCGGCGTGAGCATGGGCATAAGGATGGTGCAATTGATGGTTGCAACCTTGGTCCATGGGTTCAGCTGGGAGCTGCCAGCGGGTCAACTTCCGGAGAAATTAAATATGAATGAGGCTTATGGAATTACTTTGCAAAGGGAGGTGCCCCTTAAGATCCACCCTAAGCCCAGGCTTACCCCAAGCGCTTACCTTGCTTAGCTCACACACATGGTCTGGTTTTGAGCTATGAACATGATGTTTAAATTCAAATAATGCAAAGTGTGGGCTTCAGGCTCACCGGCCTATGTTTGGCTAGACGAATGTGTATCGTTCATATCCAATGCCAATTGCGGAATATTTGTATTCTTTATCAAAGAGTTGGCAAAAGGTAAACCAATGCAGCTTTGACCAATCTCGCTATTCTAAACTATTAAACTATGATGTGTTGCCTAATTAGTAGCACGAACATCAAGTAACAAACAAAAAATGCATATACACTGTGTGACCAACCGCCTTGTATAAACTATTATTACTACTTTTGTTAATTCTGTGTTATATTGGATCATTGAACAATTAATGCCAGCTTGTTTCTTTTGTGTGCTTTTAGGTGAGAGATACTCAAAAAAGGATGAAGACCCTTTCTTTTCCCTATCCCGGGCTTCATGGCTACTTCTAGACTTTGAGGAGAAACATCACATATATTGATACAAAGTGTCGATGTGTCCACCATTTGCATTCATCTGGGACATTTTCACCTGCCCATTAGTCTTGCTTTTTTTTTTATCTTTATAGTGACATTTAGGGACATCAAGATTGGTCCAACTGATGAATGATGACACTCAAATTTTAGTGACATCTAGGGACATCAAGCCTCTTAGTTTCTCTCTCTCATCTTCTCAAGGCGAGGCTCAGTGGCTCCTCTCTCATTGTTGAAGGTGGGCTTGCTCACGCTTAAATGCTATGTTTGGATGGATAGAAATGAAAGAATTTTAATAAATAGAAATGAAAAGAAAGGAAATGATGAAGAAGAAAATGAAAAAAAGCAAAGGAATTGAAAGAAAAAGAAAAAAACTATTATTGAATAGTATTTGGATAGGAAGAAAAAGAAAGAAAATAAAAGAAAAAGAATATTGTTTAGCCTTATAAAGAAAAGTAAAGAAAAAGATTTAACTTTGTTTTTAATAATACCCTTAACATTTTTTTATTTTGGTTATTCATTAGAGAGAGAGAGAGAGAGAGAGAAAGAGAGAGATAACAATTTATTATTCAAATTAGGACTGACTAACCTATTTAAGATTGGTTAGTTTATTGTAGAGAGAAGGGGATAATGTATATAAATCCGTGCAAGTCTTTATCAATGCAAATCTTTACCAACATGCATGGCATGGTTTATAGTATGGCTATAGTTTATGATGATGATTATATCTGCTTGTTCACATCTTACCTTCAAGAAATTGACGACTTTTAATCTTGGGGACTATTCGACAGCTGTATTATGCACATCAGCAGATCATGTAAATGAATTTGAACTTAAATGGGATATCAGTTGTTGCTGTAGATATTAACAGATTACAAGACGCATAAGTTCAACACTTGAACAATGGGCACCGGCGAGGAAGGCGATGGATATCTGTGAGGGACGACGGCGGCCAAGATCAGTGACGACGGAAACGGCGACGTCGTCGGATTCTGGAGCGGGCACCAGAGAGGAACAGAGAGAACGGGAGACAGCGCCTGAATCCGACGATCGGTGCCGGTACCGTGAGGGAGGTAGGAGTATGCTACCGGTGAGGGAGGACGGCGGCGACGCTCGGACTCGACAGCAACGGCAAGTCATTGGACGCCGCTGCGACAGGACGCCGGGTGGGAAGGAGAGAGAGAGAGAGAGCGGTCGGCGTTCATGAGTTGCGAGAGTACCTCTTGAGAGGGATCCGATGTCAGCCGCTCAATGGGACGGGATCGAGCGGCTGAGATCGGCCGGCTGTCATCGTTCAGTTTCTTTTTTTCTCTCTCTTGATATATATATATAGTTGTGATTTTTGTTGATTTCAACCCTTGAGTGGTGGTTTGGAATAAGTAGCTAAGAATTTTGGAAGATTGGTAGATGACACATTGACACTGTGTTTCATTTAAATTCATGACATCATGCAAGAGCACACAAGCAAGAAATAGGCAAATTAATTGTGTTTTCACCTGCTTGGTTAGCACTCTCACCAAACCTTGATCTGTCTACTTCCTGTCACTAATTACAACATTTGCAAATGCAGGATCTACCGACCCTTCAACAAGCATGGTGAAATGGGCAATTGCTGAGCTGATTTGGTATTCCCACATCCAAAAGAAAAGTTTAGGCCGAACTCAATTCCGTTTTGGCCAGGACCGGCTGGTCAAGGAATCAGACATACCAAATCTACAGGTAGTTTTTAAGGAGATATTCCACCTCCACTGGTCAATGCCGCTCTCCCTCCCGCTCATGGCCAGCGAGAGCTTCCAGCGTCCCAGGTACAACATCGCCAAAGGTGCCTGCCTCTTGGTCAACATCTTGCTATTAGCTGGGACCCGAGTGTGTGAGTGTGTGGACCAATCCGCTGGAGTTCCAGCCAAAGAGGTTCATGCCCAGATCCAAGCGAGAGCACATAGATGTAAGGGAAAAGGACTTTGAATTGATACTGTTCGGGGCGGGCTGGAGAATTTGCACCGGCTGGTCCATGCGTACAGATGCAAGATGCCGGCCAGTCAGCTTCTAAAGAAATTAAATATGGATGAGGCATATGGGCTCACTTTGCAGAGGATCGTGCCACCGAAGGTCGAGCCTAGGCCCATGCTTGCCCCAAGGGCTCACCTTGCTTAGCTCACAGACATGGTCTGGTTTTATGCTTAAACAAGATGTTTAGATACTAATAATGCAAAGTCTGGGCTTCAAGTTTATGGGTCTAGGTTTGGCAAGGCTGTGCTACCCTCTTTCTATCCAAGCTGAAATCTCCGGCCATCAATTTGGCTAAGAGGCCGGAGATATTGGGACTACAGGAGAAACCCTTTTCTGTATATATATATTATGTGTGTGTACACCCACCTCCAATTTGCTATCATTTTAAACTCAGAGCATATCCAATAAAGATCAGCATTTCTGTCCGGTCACATAACTAGGCGAAAACCCACAAACACAAGTGCTATTAATCAACTTCAAAATATTGAGTGATAATGTTATTATGCAAGTGGTTCCAGAAAATCAACGCCATCCTAACCCTAGGAGCTTGGAGGGTGGGGGCTACAGTGCTCATAGCGCTCATAGCATATCGTTGGAGGCCTAGGCAACCCTTGAAGTGGAAGCCACCAACAAAGTCTGCATTTGGATAAGACTGCCAGACTTCCCTGTGGAGATGTGGAGGGATAAGGTGTTTGAGGATGTAGTAGAGATCTTGGGTTCTAGATTTATCTCGACGTATCAATGCACCCGATAGGTGGAAAGAAATGGGTTTGCAAGAATCCAAATAGAAGTTCCCATCGGCTACTAGCCTATCTCAGAATTTAAAATGAGAACGGAAGAAGAAAATGTCATCACTCAGGTGATCGAATATGAATCGAAGGTTAAATTTAGTGCTTCTTGTGGTTCAACCACTCATTTCACGGCTAATTGCAATCTTAGCACAGGGAAGGAAGCATGGTCTCGTAGGATGGCAGGTCTAAGGTGCGCACAGTTAAGTTCAACATGAGAAAGCAAGTAGCCAAGGGGACTCAAGCTACTTGGGCGAACAGATTTGAAGCGTTGGGAGGTGAAGATCATTTGCCCCCTTCGGCGGGCAATGAGAAGGATGGAGAAGCTACTCCTTTGCATACCCCAGTTTTCTCCATTGTTAGAGATTCTACAAAGGAAACCATAGACAATTGTCAGGTGGGTTATAAGGAAGAAAACATCAAGAGAGATAGCATGCAAATAGACCAGGTCAAAGGTACCACCTCTCGCAACAAACAGTCTCAAGTAGAGGACGATGACTCATGCCAATCCTCCTAGGCTTTGATGAGCAGGGCCAAATGGAAGTAGAAAAGGATAATGTTATTGCCTTAATTGTAAAGTAGTGAGTCAATACAAGAGAAAGGCTTTTGAGCCTTTGGAACCAGATGATCTAATTGAGCTTCCCTCGAACAAGAATAATCAAGGTAATTCAAGGGGCAAGGTTGGTCGCAAAAAATCCAGTGACATAATCCCCACTACCATAGATTCTGATATAGCAGTGGCTTTCTCCATGGAGGAAGAAGTGTATGCGATGTCTTCGGATCCTTTGTCAATGACAGAGAATAGAGCTGACCTTGACATGACCCTGTGGACCATGAAGCTAGTTAGCTGGAACATACTCGGAGTGGCGAGCCCATCGTGGCAGCGGGATCTCACGATGTTGCTCTCCACACTAAAAACAGTAGTTACAATCCTTGTTGATCCCAAACTGTCTATAGAAGATATGAACAAATTTCAACTTAAATTTCCTTACTATAATATTTTGTCCAATGTGGGTTTTAAAGGGGAATGGGCTAGTATTTTGGTGATGTGGGACGAAGCAAAAGTTACTCTCATATCTCACTCCCTCGTGGGGTATTGGATTAATTGTTTGTTCCAATGTAGGAGTACTATGAAATCCTTCAATGTCATCATAGTCTACTTGTCTCCTGATTTTCGAATCCATAAGTATTAGTTTTGGGATCTCCATTCAGTGGTCATTTGCCTAGATGATTTCAATTCAATATTAAATGCCATAGATAAATCTGGTCGTGTTCCTGCAGTAGCTTCCTGCTCCGTTTTTTTGAATTTCATTGCTTCGTTCAATTTGGTGGAGCTATTAGATGAACACTTGAAATTCTCTTGCTCTAACAATTGATGTGGTGATAGAAATGTGATACGTCTTTGTTATCATCCCAAATTTTTCCAAAAGTATGGTATTTTGTTTTATTTGGATTTAAATGAATCTTTAAATCCATGCCCGAACCCAAAACACAAAATTCCAATTCAAAACCCAACTTTAGACAAGAAATTCAAATCCAAAATCCAATTCTCGAATCCGAATTAGATCCAAATCCAGAAATTCAAACTCAAATTTCAAGGCCGAGATCAAAATGACAAAATTTAATGCTTCGAACATGGCACGCACATGCACAAACCTTCCCTTTGCTTTACATTTTATTCTCGCGCCAAGATATGTTTTTAAGCACACTACTCGGCGTCGATGATCAATTAAACCCAATCCGAATTTAAAATGAGCCTGGAATCATTCAAAATGGAGTCGACCCACCTATTTGTAACAAAATGCATCTTTATTAAAAAAATGGTGTTATGCTAAACAACCTATTAAAAAACAAGCGTTGTCGCTCGCACGCTCGAGTTGAGCTCTATCACAAGTACTCGCATTAAGCGTTGTCGTGAGTGCTCGCATGATGAGAGCACGTTCGAGCTGCGCGCGCCAATGCACTGGCACCCTACTCTTGGTCAGAAACCACCCCTTGGCCTTTTTGGGTGGCCATTAGCCATGCGCACACCTCAAATGGGTGTTTGCAGGGCTAATGGCCAATTCCACTTAGTCAAAACTAAATTAAAAAAAAATTGAATATAATTCAAAATTTTTTGAAATTTACATAAAAATCTTGTTAAATTAAGAAAAATTCAAATTTTGAATTTTGGCTCCAACACTCCTTATAAATACCATCAAAATCTTCCCTTTTAAGCGTGAGCCAACCATGGAGAAACCTTTAATAATTCATCACTTGAAATTTTTTATTTTCCCTTAGCCATCTCTTTTCATTTCTTTCTTCTTCTCAAACCTTAGAAGCATGCTTCTCAAAGTTCCAACCCTTCAAGAAAATATCAGACGATACTAGAGGTATGTAATCTTTATTTCACTTTTGTTTTTTGTTTCCTCTTGCTACCTCCCCATTGCCATGCAAGAAAGCTCGAATGATTTCCTATTCGAAATCTAGAGCTACATCTTGACTGCACCGAGAGAATGAGTAAGGCAAAATAAATTATGTTTCCTCATTTATTTTCAAGAATATGCTTGTTACATTGCTTTACTCATCAAGTATGTTTGTGATGATGCTTATGCATGAATCATTAATTTTCCTTAATTAATGAGCAAATGTATGGCGAGAACGAGTGTTTGAGTTGGGATTTCTTCATTTTTATGTTGATTTTTGAGGTTGGGACTTGTCCAACCCGGAAAAACCTTTTACAAATTTGTACATGTTAATATGTATTCTTCATGTCATTCTCGCACTTAGTTTCTTTGTTAATCACCTGATTAGGGACCTCAATAAGTGTTTTCCTATGTTGCTCTTCATTTCATGTATGTTTGAGCCCAACTTCCTCTCCAGCTTACATAAAAATTGAAGTCGAATATTTTCAAGTCATTTCTTCATTTTAACTTTCTTGAACACATATATGTATACATATTATATACGTATACGTGCACATGACTATCTCTCTTTGTACTTCTTTTTTTATTATTTAACATCTTCTTTCACAAATTCTTGCATATGTATATATGAATATATATACATGTATTCCATTTTAAAGTCTCTCTTTTCTAAAATCTTCTTTTCCTTCTTTGTTTGAGTTAAACATCTTTTTCATAAGCTTTTATATATGTATCCGTACGTATATATATACATATCTATGCATACATAAATATGCATATGATTGCGTATCTCTCTCTTTTTTTAAATACTTTGTTTTGTGATTTTCAAAATCTCATTCTCTCTCTCTATCACTATTCCTCTCATATTAAAGTCTTTCATCTTCTCCATTCTCTCAAATATTCTTCTCCCATAATTTAAGGTTTTAATTTCTTATTTGCTGACTTCATCAAGACCAAAACTCAAGTAATGACCCAATATTAGACTTATGCTTTACGACCTACAACCCATTTCATTTTCAAAAACTTTTCTTTTTGCATAAAAGTATTCATAACAATAATAAAATGAGAAACTTAGATGCATGTGGTGGTAGGGATGCTCTTAGATGAATGTCATGGTAGGAATGAATGATTTCTTGCAAATCATGTAGGATTAATGTGTCTATACATCCACATTCACTTAACATCACTTATTATCACAAGCACCTCTCTGAAACAACTTAAGCAAGAAGAGATGAAACTCTAACTAGATAGTCACTGAATTAGAGCAAAACCTCAAACCTACTTAAAATCTTAAGAAAACACCAAAGTGATTGCCAAAGTGATCTTCAAATGTTTTCAAATGATATTTGCAAAGATTCTTTAAATCAAAATGGTTCACTCTCTCAAATGATTCTTCAAAACTTTCTCAAAATCTTCAAACATCAAATCTTCAACATTTTTCTCAAATACTACACCGCATTTAAAGTGAAAAAGATGTTTATGCCAAAATGACATGCATCAAGAATAAACATAGCCCTTTGATTGATTACTCCCGTAAAGGTACTATGAATGATCTATCCTTGTACCGAGGGGCAAGTCCTTTTCTCTCTTATTTGAAGACAAAACCTCATTTTTCTGGAGCACTCCAAAAACTAAAATTTTTTTGGGATGCGAATAGATGGCGACAGTGATGGGATCCATCATTGTTTGGCTATAGTTATCATTGATGCATTTTCATTAATTTGAACATCTAATATATTTGAACATCATATATATGGCCGATGATAAAACATCTCCCCCTTCTTTTGCCTTTACCAATCGGCAATTCATTACATTGTTTCATGATTATGTTTGCTCTCTTACATATAAGATTAATTGAGGAAGATCAACCATGTTTACCTAGGTCTTGGATCAAATACAACCCTCCTTAATTTAAGACTTCATTGAAAGCAATATTTGCTCTTATATTTATTTTAATCATCATCTTATGCAACATTGCATTAAAGACAACCGATTTGCATGTTTGCTCGTATTTTAAAAAAACTTTTAATACCTATTTGTCTCGGTCATCATGTTGTCTGGTTTGTTCTTAGGCGGTAGCACTAGACTAAGCCTTCCGACTGGACCACACGTTGGGCGGGAAAACCCTCTCGCTAGTATTATGAGTGATAACTTGTAGTATATTGATAAGTGTCCAAGAAGAAGTGAATAAACTTTATCCTTAGTTTTCAAATGGAGGAATCTATGCTCGACTAAGCCTCTTGGCTAAGGTATATTGGCATATGATCAAACTAAACTCAATTAGAGTCATATGCTCCTTTTTCAAATATATGCATGACATGTGACTTAAGAAAATGTTAAAAGCTTGTCATTATATGATGAAAGCATGCATATCTTTTATACACTCTTTGATCAATTTAATAATTTTACACTCTATCTTCCTCATTTAAATCAATGTCTTCTTCAATTATCTCTATGTAGTCTTCAATACACGTCATAAAATCATGTTTTAACCCTACTACCTTAGTGACATTGATTTTTTAAATTCTTTCATTTGGCAAGTCTATTTTTTTAGAATTACTTCAAATTATACATTTTATCGTATCTTGTCAATATCTCATTTGTTTCTATTATTGAGATAGCCACCTATTGGCTCAACTACCAACTTTGCTTGACTCAGATCATGCATTCTTTTTCCTTCATTTATAGTAGCCGAATAATTTTTCTAGCTTCAATACCCATAGGGTGTTTTTCTTCCCATTTTACTACTTCCATAATTTCATTGGGTCATCAATTATTGCTTAGAAAGTCCTTTTTTTAGAGTTGCTTCGAAGTATACATTTTATTATACATTGTCAATCCTTATTTATTTGTCTGACCTCATATTCTTGAACATGATAGCCATCTATTGGCTCAAGTACCAACTTTGTGTGACTCAGGTCATGAATTATTTTTTATTCATTTAAATTTAGTCACATAATTTTCTATCTTCGATACCCATAGTATGCCTTTCCTCATATTTTACTACTTCATTGATTTGATTGGTTCATCAAGTTGATCACCAATCTTTGCTTTACTCCAGTATATTATACTTTCAATCGTCAGACACTTGAGTTTGACTTATTCATTCACTCCTATTGAGTCTATATCTTCATGAATCAAACCTCATATATTTATACTCTGCTTGAAATTTAATCCTTTCAAAATTGAGATTTTTCACAAGTAATAGATCGCTCATAATCTTTCTCTTTTTTCTTATGTTATCTTGCAATATTATCAATTTGATATCTCATTGAATCATCATCTACCGATCATATTTTTATTTCTTTCTTACAAGTTTTGTCACAATTTCTTGCCATCAAAGACAAAATGAAAATTCTTTTATACCCAAGCTCATACACATTTTACAGTTAGCGAGAAATTCATCAATTTTCTTTATAACAATTTTGTCCACTTGGGGCATTTTTCACCTCAGTCCCAACACAAGACACCAACCATCTATCTTTTACCCAGTATATTGGCGCATTCTATTTTGAACCAAAGTCTATCTTGGACAGTCATGACAACCGCCAACACTAGGGCATTTTTTGAATTTATGAATATTTTCAGGTATTTTCTAAATTATTTTGCAGCATATATTTTCTTTCATGAAATCATCATTACCCATCAAGAAAAGGGTCATATCCCAATCAATTCAACTTAATCGCTAGGCAAATGATTTGATCAAATGCAATTTACCTCAATCTCAACCCAAGACATCAACTTTCTTTCACCCAATACATGACACATTCTTTTTTAAATCCTATTACTTATCAATCATTGCAATTGCTAACACGGGGGTATTTTTTTAATTATAAATATTTTTAGGCACTTCTAAATTGTTTTTGCGACATATATTTTTCTTTCACAATCATCTCTCTCTTTCAAAAAAAGGGTCATATCCCAATCAAATCAACTCAGCTATTAAATTAAAATTTGTTCAAGCGCAATCTAGCCTCTAGGTTTGGGGCTTTCTAAAGCTAGCTATAAACCATGTCACTAGCAAGCGCAAGTTGGCCATTTGGCCAAGGGCTTTTTCAAAGAAAGCTCAACCCAAGCGCTAGTTTGGGGAATTTTACTAGACAAGTTCAAAATCTAGCTTTTGGTGAAAATAAAACCTTCATCATAAGACACTCGAAGTGATAGGAAGTCTTCTTATCACAACCAATATAGGAGCAATAGAGTCTCATTCTTAGGTCCAACAAAGGTATTCGTGGCGATGAGGGTTTTTTCCTGGCATTGCTACTTCTTATCTAACAACCCATTCATGAAGGGGGTAAAACCTGAAATCATGGACAAAAGAGCAACACATTCAGGTAAAGGGTTAAAACCTACAATGCAAGCCAAAACAACTAATTAGAGTGGTTAAACCTAGATTCAATTGCGGACAACTTATGCAGGTAAAGGGTTAAAGCTGCAATGCAAGCCAAAGCAACCCAATCAGGGGGTTAAACTTGAAGTTAATTTCGACAAACCCGTGTAGGTAAGGGTTAAACCTGCAGCATAAGCCATAAGGGGCTAAGCCTAAAATGCGATTCTGAGATTTTTTAGCAAAAATTTTCATTGATCAAAATTTATAGTGCTAATCTTTGCCACTAAGCATGGATTACCCTGACTTAGCAACAAAGAAGGACATCTGTTATCATCACAAATTTTATTTATTAGGATTTAAATGAATCCTTAAACCCATGTTCGAACCCAAAACACAAAATTCAAATTCGAAACCTAACTTTAAACAAGAAATGCAAATCTAAAATCCAATTCTCAGATCGGGATTAGATCCAAAACCCAAGTTTAGATCCAAATCAAAAAATTCAAACTCAAATTTCAAGGCTGAGATCAAAACGACAACATTTAAAGCTTTGAGCGCGGTGCGCGCATACACAAACCTTCCCTTTGCTTTACATTTTATTCTCGAGCCAAGATGTGTTTTTGAGCTCACTACTCAACATCGATGATCAATTGAACCCAATCTGGATTTAAAACGAGCCCAAAGTCATTCAATACGGAATCGGCCTACCTATTTGTAACAAAAGACATTTTTTATTAAAAAAATGGTGTTATGCTAAAAAACCTCTTATCCATTTTATCTTATTTTATTTCATTTAAAAAAAAAGAAATCCTGTGTGCACTCGCGCGCGAGCGCTGTCACTATCGCGAGTTCTCGCATCAAGCGTTGTCCCGAGCACTTTCATTGAGTGCTCATGTGACGCGACCTCGTTCGAGCGATGCGTTTCAACCGCACGCTAACACACTGCGTCTGGCGCTCTAGGACAAGCCCTGCGAGTAGGGCTGCACACGAGCCGAGTCGAGCTCGAGCTTGCCCAGCTCGAGCTCAACTCGGCTCAACGAGCTCAAGCTCGAGCTCGGCTCGAACTCGAGTCGAGCTGCTTAACACATGCTCGAGCTCGACTCAGAATATACAAAGTCGAGCTCGAGCTCGACTCGATAACTCGTTTAGCCGCAAAACTCTTCTTCCTCCCATTCTTAAACCAAACCAAATTAAGTTGCGATTTTTTAATTAAAAGAGCAAAACAATGTTCCATTGGATCATCAAGACCAGGAAATGCAGAAGTGCTGGTACCAAGTACTCTGTTTCTGTCAAGACTTGGGACAAATTGAATCAAAACAGATAATCAAAACAGCAACAGCACAATTGTGTCTTGCCTCTTTATAATGATAATGTTCATAAGAAGGACAAACGGAAACCCCAAATCAGCAATGAGAAGAGGCAAATGGAAGCCCCTAAATCTACAATCAAATAGAAACCTAAGCGAAATCTCATGTTTAACAAAGAAAAAGTTGAAAGGGACAAACTGAAATCCCCAAATCAGCAATTAGAAGGGGCTAAGAACAACACAAAATCAGCAATAAAGAGGGCCAAACAGAAGGCCCTAATCAAAGCACGAACAAGAGTCAGAGACACAGTCACAGGGAAAGGGAGGATGGGGCAGAGAGAGAGAGTCACTCGGCACCTACCTATCATAATGTAGTTGCAAAAGACAACAAATATTAGTATAAATCATGATGCTGTCAGTTGGGAGGAGGAGGAAGAAGAAGAACAACCAAGGAGAAGAAGAAAGAAACGCTGAAGGGGTACCTGGCGTGAAGGCGAGAGGGACGCCTCTGAGGCTATGAGGCAGCAGCATCGAGAGAGGGCAGCAACGGGGTCCAGCAGAAGCGGCGAAAGCAGCAGTCCAGCGGAAGAGGGAGAGCAAACGGCGAGAGAGGGCTGCAACGGCGGTCCAGCGGAAGCGTCGAGAGAGGGCAGCAAGCCAGCAACAGCGGTCCAGCAGGGGTGACCGGGTGAGAGCAGCAGCCCAGCGGAAGAAAGAGAAAGCAGATGGTGAGTGAAGAGAAGACCGAATGGCGGAAGGAATGAAAAAATTTTAACCCTAAACCGGTGAACCGGTTTCTCAAACCGGTTCATTCAATTCAATTCATTTAATATACTGAGTCGAGTCGTGTTTAAACGAGTCGAGTTCTTGCAACTCGAACTCGACTCGTTTATTTATTCGAGTTTAACTTTCAGCTCGAACTTGACTCATTTATAAATGAGTCGAGCTCGAGCCGAGCTTTGTCGAGCGAGTTCGAGTCGAGCCCGAGTTGGCTTGACTCGTTGTGCAGCCCTACCTGCGAGCAGCGCAGGCCCTGTCTGTGAACTCATTCCTAGTATTTGACGTCATTTTTTCGGTTTGAATTAAATTCAGTTTCAAAAGCCATGGAGTTCATTTCTATGCTCAATTTTGCAAAATTAAAATGAATTTTCCAGATCTTTTAACATATCTTTAATGGTAAGCAGTTTTTCCAAGTACCATACTGTGAAAATTGTAATAAAAATCTGATTGTTATCATCATCCATGATGCCCCTTCATAAATGTTCTGCATACAGGTTGGTAAAAAATTTGTAAAATTTGTTTTTGATTGTTAGAGCAATGCAGTTGAAATCTTTCAGCAAGATTTTCACCACAGCCGCTTTAGTAGTTTGACCACAAGCTCGTTTAGTCAAATCTAAAAATATACATATGGGCAAAATGGTTATTTTTCAACCAAATTCATAAACATATGGTATAGGTCACATATACTTTGGTTTATGACTTTCCTTGATTTTAGAACCTCAGTTCAAGAGAGTCCCCCTATTTGAATCCATCTCAACCAAAATCACACGCATTGTTTTTATGGTCATTTGTTACCATATACATATTTTTCATAAAATATAACTTAGGAGCCACATAAACCTAAGGTATCTTTTCATAAACATTTTATGGATTTGGTAGGCCTAAGCCCAGGCTCAGCCTATCGCAACTTGACATTAGAACTGAATTTTCCAAACCCCGCACTTATGCTGAACCTGCGCCCAACCTAGGTCTAAACCTTATTTTTCAAAACTGAACCTAACTCAAGTCGAGTCCATGTCGTATAGCTTGAACCTACCTAGCCCAACTCGAATCAGGTTTAGGTCGTTGCTATTGTCAGATCTCTATTTCATACTTCTGATCTAGATCATAAATCCAAGTCTTATTTTTATGTTTGAATCTCATGTCCAAGTCTCAAATTTGAAGTATATTTTATAGATCCAGATCCATTATTCCCTTTCCAAATCCTGTGTATTGAATCATAATCCAAATTGTAATACCATATCTTTATCTATCTTCTGGAATTTTCCTTGGATATGGATCTAGATTTGAGCCTCCTCATCAACCCAAATGCATAATCTACATGTGAACCTAATGCATATTATATCTCAAAAAATACATCATGATTTTCTCACTCTACACTTAATGTTAATTCACATGTAAGCACTTGAAACTTTGAATTTTTTTGCTAAGCGCTCTGTTGCATACAGAATCGAAATCAATATCCGTATCTGGCTGGAATGAACATTTTTCTGATTTATATCAAGTTTTATAATAAAGTTTAAAAGTGTATTTTCTCCTTTTCGTATTCTCACTTTATTCGTTCTTCATGCTAAATGTCAATCCAAATACTTTCTCAAGAATCGAATAGTACTTCACTGTGCATGTGTGGCTTTTTACAGAACCGAATTCGAAGTCCACACGAAATCACAACTGGCAAAATACAATTGAAATATACTTTTAACATATGGTTTGGAGTGTTGAAGAAGACATAGAATGCATCCTTGTAAAGCCCAAAAAAGTTAGTAAAATTTCAATTGGGTAATAAAACAAAAAAAGTGTAGCTCAAAACAAGTTAAATTTTTTATAGTCTTGGTCTATGTCTTAGTTCAGGTTATCTTAGCACTCAACCTAGACCCAACTAGACTCACTGTAGGGGTCATGGGAGCAGGCACAGCCAGGGCACCAACTTAAGGTAATTTCTTCTTTTTCTATTTTTTTTATTTGCAATTTAGATATATATAGATATATGTATGTTTAGTTTAGATTTCGCTTTTTAAGCATGTTTTGTTTGGATTTTACTTTTTAAGCAAGTTTAGTTTGGTTTCTTTTTGCCATTATCATATCTAGCTTAGTTTATTTTTCTTGGTTGTTTTAATAATGTTGTAGTTTAGCATGTTTATTTTTTGGATTAAATTTATTTTAGTGCCATTAGGGTAGGCATAGTGGTCAGATATGCCCCTCTCATCCTTGTCTATATCATTTGAATTCTTCACTTTTGTTTACTTAGTTTTGCTTAAAGCATGCATGTAGAAAATAATTTTCTTTTATATATTCTTTATGCATGCCTTGCACCTATGTTTTAATATGCACTAAACCTTAGATTATGGATTTTGGATATCATACCATGTGTGCATCAACCCATGTGCATTAAAACCTGAATCTAGTTTGGTCCTCATCAAGAACCATTTTAAAATCATAGTTTTTTGAAATTTTTTTAAAAATCAACTTCTTTAAATGATTTTAAAAGCCCTAGGCCTTTAGGCATGGAGTCCAAGCCCAGCTCAATTCTCTAATACTTAGCTCAAACCGGTCGTACAGCCTAGTGCTTATAAATCCAGTCCCTTAGCCCAGGTCTAGTCCAACGTCATTATATGCTCATTCATATGAAATGAACGAAAAATATATCATATATCACATGGTTTGACTAAGGCCAAAGACATTGATAGTCAAACTCATCTCAAATATGTTCAAACGCAATGTAGGCAAGACTGAATCCAGTGATTTTGACCAGCCTTACACCTAGCCCATTTCGTTCTTGAATTTCAATTCCAAGTATTGGATTCCAATCATAAACCTTTTCTTGATCTAAACCTTGACATTAACCTGGGTCTACACGCTTAGATTTGGATCTCAAGTATTGGATTTTGGATGTTTGATTATGGATCTCACATTTAGATTTTGGATCTTGGATTTTAGACTTTGGATTTTGAATCAAATTTCACATATAATCTCCAACCATAAATTTTCAGATCATGGATATTGGAATTTTGGATCTTAAACCATAGATTATGGATTTTGGATATCAGATTTTAGGTTTCAAACATTGGGTCATGGATTTCCTAATACGATATGATATGTATCTTCATGACATCTCCTATTTCAATTTAGATCAAGAATCTCTCAAATCCTTATCTCAATTTTTGGATTTAGATTCAGATCTTCCAACTATGTCCATGTTCTACACCCCAATCCTAGTTCAGACTGAACTCCAGGTCGACATGACTTAGTTTTGCATGCATCATTTTACATATATGATCTCGATTTGCATTGATATATGATGATCCAAACATAAACAGATATCAAGATTAATTTCTTATTGTCTATAAGGCTACTATTGCTGTCTTGGGTTTTGGATGAACATTTTAGTTTGGTCCTTAGTATGATTACCCTTTGTAAAAGGGCTAGAGAAGGGTCCCATCTCTCGTATTCCTGCACAATAAAACAAAAGCGAGTACAAGTATTTTATTTCATTTATACAGTCAGCATGAAAGATTTTGTAAAAATTTTTACATGTAAACAAAGGGCAGCCATTACAGATATAAAAAATAACCAATCGATATCAAGAAAAATGAAGAAGAAGAAAAAGAAGAAAACACACACAAAAGTTTACTGGTTTGGAGACCAAAGTTCTCCTACGTCCACGGCCACATAGGAATTTTTTCCAACTTATAATAGAGAATGCAAGGGATAACCACCCCTTTTAAACACATGGATTAGGACAACACCCTAGAATGGCAAAAGTAAGGGTCAAGCTTCAGACTCTAACAGGAAGCTGGCCAAATTAAGTCATCGTTGTGTGGCAGATGCAGATAGAAAGGTAGAGAGGCAATGAAGAAAAGGAGGAAGTACATAGCCATTCTGTTGGTTCCAAGCTAAGAATAATGAGACAAATGTGAAGTAATTTTGAGAAAACAGTAGCTAATATATGTGTGTGTGTGGGTGTCCTGGTGTGAATCCTGACTGATCAATGTCAATGAACTCTGCACACACAAAGAAAGAGCCGAAAAGAGAGAGAGAGAGAGATTATAAAGTCTTAAATAGAGGTAAAGAGGTCGGCATTTTATAACAAATGTCAAATGCAGCAGTTCAAAGCAATTATTGGTAATATCAGCATAATAGTGCCACAGGAAGGCTCCTGTTTACTCTACAATTATGTCCAGAGCAGTCTCCTCCTTGTGCAGCACGTTGGGTTCAATGAGTCACATTTTTTATTTGGGCCAAACCAACTAAAGAAAAGGACAGAAAATTATTTTTAAATCTATACTCGTACGACCGCATTTATAATGGAATTAATTTTATATAGTGATAGATTATGCATGCAGAACCATGACGCCAATATAAAACACTTGAATGTGGCCAATTAGAAATTAGGGTAGCTGATACAATCACATATTAAGAGCAGTGTTCAATATTTAAATCTACCGCAATCTTCTAATAGGGCTGCAGATATCTTATTGCCCTGAGTTATCATTTTGAGATGAATGGATTACGTATACAATGGCCCCATCATTTTATCCTTTTAATTTTCTTATATTTTTTTTATTTTTTTGAACAATTATTTTAAACCTTTTTTTAGCATAAAATTTAAATTCCTCTTAGGCAGGTAAGCGAAAGTGACCACTAACATTTATATAATTAGCTTCTAAGGATGTATGTCAATGCTATATATCTATATATATATGTTCGACACCATTAAGTCATGTATGACATTAGGCCATGGATGAAAACCAGATGGCGTAAACGCGATAATTAAAGTGTTATTCATATCACCTAGCCTTATTGATATCATCTTAAGATTGTATTGATGGAAACTATTTGTTAAGTTGGTAATTTTTTGGAGTTTATTGGTGTTTTTATAATAAGTGAAAAAAGAATGGCTCCCATAACAGCAGCATTTTCATAGCAGAAAGATCTACGCTTCTCATAAAAGAGACTTGAATCAAAGCATGTTTTACATTAAAATAGTCTTTATAAATGTATCATGATGTTTCAAGTTTGTTTAGAATATTTTTGATAAAGATTGAAAGGGTCTAGTTTTTATCCCAGATCTAATAGTCTGGGATCTACCACTTATCTCTCTCTCTCTCTCTCTCTAGTTTTTAGGAAATTTTTTCTCATCATCAGCAAAACATATTCGTATCATATAAAACATATGTACTGTTCATTGCCAATGCTAATTGTGGAATATTTGTATTATTTATCAATGAGTTGGCAGAAGGTTGACGTGCAGCTATGACCAATCTCTCGATCCTACACTATTAAACTATCACGTGTTGCTTAGTTAGTGGCACGAACTTACATATACACTGTGTGATCAACAACCTTGTATAAGCGATTATTAGTTTTGTTAGTCCTGGGCCATATGGGTTCATTGAACATTGAATATCAGCCAATTTCTTTAAGCCCTTTTTCTTTTCTCCAGCCCCAAGGTTTAGGGTTACTTTGAGAAGTGGATGAGGAGCGGCACATATATCAATATAGAGTGTTGTGTATCCACCATCTGCATTTCAAATGAATAGTGTCATGAGAATCGTCCGGACAACCGGATTTTCACTTATTCATGCTTTCATATATATATATATATATATATATATATATATATATATATATATATATATATATATATATATATATATATATATATATATATATAAACTGATTGATTACACTTAATTTTTAGTTACAGCTGAGGACATCAATTCTGGTCCATTGGATGATGACCCATATCTCCCCCCCTTCCTCCCTCTCTGACATTTCTCTTTCTCATCTTCTCAAGGGGAGGCTTGGCGGTTCCTCCCTCGCTGTTGCCGGTGGGCCCGCCCATGCTATGCGACTATGTTTGGATGGAGGGAAATGAAAGAACATGTCACAAGTTATGTTTGTTTACCTGAAATGAAAGGAAAAGATTTAACATTGTTTTCAATAATACCTTTAACATCTTTGATTTTGATTATAATAGCTTTCTCACTTTATCATTCATTATATATATATCCCTTTCCCTTCTCTCTACAATACTCTCTGGCCAATCTTGACTAAGATTCGTAAGGATTAGTATAAGCAATAAATTATTCCCCACTTTCTCTCCCTCTTTATCTCTCTCGTTATATATATATATATATATATATATAGACAATCCATTGTCTAAGTAGACAAAAAAGAGTAGACAAAAAAGAAATCTGGAGGTGGTAAGTTCGTAATATATTAAAAAAAAAACGTCATTTCTGCTAACCTTAATCTATAAAAGTTTCCAAACCAAACTTAGCTGCAGCAGTCCATCACAAGCCTGGAGATCCTGAGCCTTACGATTTTCGATCATGATAGGCAATTTAATCGCCGGTCCTCTCCATCTCGTCGCGCTCCTCGCCGCCCTATGGGCTGTGGTGTGGTACTTTCGGTGGCGGAACAGCCGACTGCCGCCAGGCCCTACCGAATGGCCCCTGATCGGCAGCCTCCTGGCCCTCGGCGCTATGCCTCACCACTCCATCGCCGAGCTTGCTAAACGCTACGGCCCCATCCTCTCCCTCCGCCTCGGCACCACCACTGTAGTCGCCGCGTGCTCGGCGTCGGCGGCACGTGAGTTCCTGAAGCACAACGACGCCAACTTCTTGTCGCGGCCGCGGAACGCGGCCGCAAAGCATATGGCATACGACTCGCATGACATGGTGTTTGCGGATTACGGGCCGAAGTGGCGGAGCCTGCGGAAGATCTGTGCTGTCCACCTCTTTTCCAACAAGGTGCTCGACGAATTCCGGCATGTTAGGGAGAAGGAGGTGGAGATCATGGCGGCGTTGCTGGCACGGGACGGCAAGGCGGGGAAGATCGTCGGGGTGGGGGAGGCGCTGAACGTGTGCATGACAAACGCACTGGGGAAGTTGCTTTTAGGGAGGAGGGTGTTGGAGGGAGGAGAGGATGCCGGAGAGTTCAGGGGGATGGTGCTGGAGGTGATGCAACTGGCGGGGGTGTTTAACATAGGGGACTTTGTGCCGTCGCTGGAGTGGATGGACCTCATGGGTGTGGCCAAGAAGATGAAGGCGTTGCACCGGAGGCTCGATGGCTTTTTGCAGAGGATTTTGGAAGAGCACGCGTGCTCCTCAGCTGCCGGAGGGCAGGACGACGTTCTCAGCGTTCTTCTGCGGCTGAAGGACGATCCCGTCGGTCTTGACGGCCTGGATCAGAAGCTGACGGATACGGACATTAGAGCCTTGTTATTTGTCTCTTTCTCTTTCTGCCTTCTTTTGATTTATATGAATTGTTTAGACATGATCTTTCCATTAGATGTGATATTTCTCAAAACCAGCTCCCTGCAAACCTCTGTGCATAATATACATTTAAAAAGAAAGAAGAAAGGTAGAGCTATTTTTATCATTTTTTATAAAGGTACGTGCATTTTAAACTTTAAATATTTTTTAAGATTCCCTTTGTCCTTTTTAAAAGTTTCCTTCTTTACTTCGTGGAACACATTTTGATCATTGGTGTACACGTAACCTGCTTGGGAACTTTATTTATTACAATTTCAAAAGATTCACCCATTAAATTTTTTCTCCATCCTTATTACAATAAACGCAAGTTCTATCTTCCATTTCATTCAGCGCTTAATCAAGGTTTTTAAAATATGCCGTTTGTAAACGCAGGATCTGTTCACAGCCGGTACTGACACTTCAACAAGCACGGTGGAATGGGCAATTGCTGAGCTGATCCATCACCCCCACGTCCAAAAGAAAGTTCAGGCCGAACTCGATTCTGTTGTTGGTCGGGACCGGCTGGTAAAGGAATCAGACATACCAAATCATATTTGCAGGCAATTGTCAAGCAGACATTCCGCCTACACCCAGCGCAACGCTCTCCATCCCGCACATTGCCAACGAGAGCTGCCAGGTTGCCGGCTACCACATCCCCAAGGGTGCGCCCCTCTTGGTCAACGTCTGGGCTATCAGCCGGGACCCGAGCATATGGACGGATCCACTGGAGTTCCAGCCGGAGAGGTTCATGCCTGGATCCAAGTACGAACACATAGATGTAAGGGGGAATGACTTCGAATTGATACCATTTGGGGCAGGCCGGAGAATTTGCCCTGGCGTGAACATGGGCATAAGGATGGTGCAGTTGATGGTTGCGACCTTGGTCCATGGGTTCAGCTGGGAACTGCTGGCCGATCAACTTCCGGAGAAATTAAATATGGATGAGGCTTACGGAATTACTTTGCAAAGGGCGGTGCCCCTCAAGATCCACCCTAAGCTCAGGCTTGCCCGAAGCACTTACCTTGCTTAGCTCACACACATGGTCTGGTTTTGATGATGTTTACATTCAAATAATGCAAAGTGCGGGCTTCAGGCTCACTGGCCTATGTTTGGCTAGACGAATGTGTATTGTTCATATCCAATGCTAATTGGAGAATATTTGTATTCTTTATCAAAATGTTGGCAAAAGGTAAGCCAAACTAACTTGCAGCTATGGCCAATCTCCCTATCCTAAACTATTAAACTATGACGTGTTGCCTAATTAGTGGCACTAACTTAAAGTAATAAAAAACTATGACGCGTTGCCTTGTATAAACTATTATTAGTTTTGTTAATTATGTGCTGATTAGTTCATTGAACAATTAATGCCAACCTCTTTCTTTTGTGTTCTTTTAAGTGAGGGATACCCAAAAAAGGACGAAGAGTCGAAGACCCTTTTCATTTTCCAGGGCTATTTCAAAACTTGGAGGAGAAGCAGCACACACATAGTCTAGTGACATTTAGGGACATCAAGATTGTTCCATCCGATGAATGATGACACTCAAATTTTAATGACATCTAGAGACATCAAGCATGTTAGTATCTCTCTCTCTTTCCCACACACACACTCTCTCTCTTATCTTCTCAAGGGGAGGCTCGTCTGCTCCTCTTTCATTGTCTCTGGTGGGCTTGCCCATGCTTAATGCCATGTTTGGATGGATGGAAATGAAAGGATTTTAATAAATAGAAATGAAAAGAAAGAATAGGAAATGAAATGATGAAGAAGGAAAATGAAATAAAGGAAAGGAAATGAAAGAAACAAATCTATTATTGTTTTAACTTTGTTCTTAGTAATAACCCTCAACATTTTTTATTTTGATTATAATGGCTCTTCCTCGTTCTCTATCATTAGAGAGAGAGAGAGAGAGAGAGAGAGAGAGAGAGAGAGATAACAATTTATTATAAGGATTAGGACTGACTAACCTATTTAAGATTGGTTAGATTATTGTGGACAGAAAGGAAAGATGTATATAAATCCGTGCAAATCTTTATCAATGCAAATCTTTACCAACATGCATGGCATGGTTTATACTTTATAGTATGGCTATAGTTTATGATGATTATATGTGTTTGTTCAGCTCATATCTTCAAAACATTAACGACTTTTTAATCTTGGGGACTATTCGACAACAGTATTATGCACATCAACAGATTATGTAAATGAATTTGAACGAAAATTGGATATCAGTAGTTGCTGTAGACAATAACAGATTACAAGACGCGTAAGTTCAACACTTGAGGGGTGGAATAAAAATGAAGACGAACAGGGAGAAGGGTTTCACCTGGGCGGTTGTGGATGGCTCCTTCAACAATGGGCACCGGGAAGGAAGGCGATGGGTATCGGTGAGGGACGACGGTGGCTAAGCTCAGTGACGACGGCAATGGCGACGTCGTCGGATTCTGGTGCGGGCACCTGCAAGGAACAGATAGAGCGGGAGACAGCAGCTGAATCCGTCGATGGGTGCCGTTGCTGTGAGGGAGGCAGGAGTACGCTATCGGTGAGGGAGGACGGCGGCGACGCTCGGACTCGACGGCGACGGCAAGTCGTTGGACGCCGGTGCGACAGGGCGCCGGGTGTCGCAGTCACTGATTCACTGGGCGGGAAGGAGAGAGAGAGAGAGGGGTCGGCGTCGATGAAGAGTTGCCAGAGTAACTGTTGAGAGGGATCTGATCTCAGCCGCTCAATGGGACGGGATCGAGCGGCTGAGATCGGCTGTCATCGTCATGGTTCAGTTTTTTTTTCTCTCTTTCTTTATATATATATATATAATCTTTATTGATTTCATTAATCTTTGAATGGTGGTTTGGAATAGGTAGCTAAGAATTTTGGAAGATTGATAGATGACAATATGTTTTCATTTAAATTCATTAAATCGTGTAAGAGTACACAAGCAATAAATAGGCAAATTAATTGCGTTTTCACCTGCCTGGCTCTCTCTCACCAAACCTTGTTTCCTCTACCTCCTGTACCTCATCATCATTACAAAGGCATTTGCAAATGCTTTTCACAGCGGGTTCCAACAAACACGGTGGAATGGGTAATTGCCGAGCTGATATAGTACCCCGTATCCTAAAGAAAGTTCAAGCCCAACTCGATTCCATCACCTGCTGGGGTACCACATCCCCAAGATTGCCCACCTTTTGGTCAACGTCTCGTCTATCAGCCGGGACCCGAGTGTCTAGAGCGACCCGCTAGAGTTCCAGTCGGAGAGGTTCACGCATCAACGCCGCTCTCCTTCCCTCTCATTGGCCGATCAGCTTCGAAAGAAATTAAATATGCGTATGGGCTCACTTTGCAGAGAGCCGTGCCACTAAAGGTCCAGCCTTGGTTCAGGCTTGCCTCAAGGCCTTTTACCTTGTTTAGCTCACAGACATGGTCTGGTTTTAAGCTGTAAACAAGATGTTTAGATACTAATAATGCAAAGTCTGAGCTTCAGGTTTATGGGCTTATGTTTGGCAAGGCTGTGCTACTCTCTCTCTATCTCTGGCTGTCAATTTGGCTGCATGTGTGAGAGGCCGGAGATATCAGAACTACAACAGGCTGGCCATCAATTTGGCTGCATGTGTGGGAGGCCGGAGATATCAGAACTACAGGAAAAACCCTTTCCTGCTGATATCTCTGGCCATCAATTTGGCTGCATGTGTGAGAGGCCGGAGATATCAGAACTACAGGAAAAACCCTTTCCTGCTGAAATCTCTGGCCATCAATTTGGCTGCATGTGTGAGAGATCGAAGATATAGGAACTACTGGAGAAACGCTTTTCTGTATATATATGCAACTTGTTTGATCCATCCACATATATATATATATAGATATATATATATATGGATGGATCAAACAAGTTGCACCAGCAAACAGGCTCACTCTTTTTTTATTTTGTACCACTGAACAATGTATTCTACTAGTCTGTGTGTATACAGAGGCAGCTCAAGCTCAAGTGCTCAACTAAGTTTTCTTATTTGTTTTTCAATTAATTTTCCTTTTTTTTATTTTACTTGTGAAAACCTAGGCAGGAAGAGAGACTTTGTTGCCCATTTGGGGTGTAAAACCTGCAGGCCATCCGTTATTACCCTGTCTCTTGGTAATGGCATGTGTCGGCTTTTGCAACGGCAGACTGCACCAGCAGGTGTACCGTGGCCTTCAGGGCCTTTGTTTTTCAATTAATTAGAACCACAATGGATCACCTGAATTTGTTCCAACTGAATATAAGGAATGAGGTAAAAGAAGATCTTTTGGATCTAATTATTACACCACAAAACCACACTTGGGTCAAGAGACTTAGTCACCCCCTCAAGGTAATTATAAAACCTTGTGTGGGCAATTGCATACACATGTCCCCACCTTATTTATATATTGATACCTCATTTATTATTTGTTACTTATTCATAGTGCCAGTCACTTAATGTCTAAATTTTTGAATATTAGACCATTAATTCTGGAAAAAAAACGGATTGCTTAAAAGCGAGAATTAAAGCGTTTTTCTATCTTACCAACCTGAACTTTTTTTGGAGTTTTATGGTGTTTTTATATAAACAAAAATGAACGGCTGCCATAACATCAACTTTTTTAGAGCGAAAAAATATACATTTTTCATAAAAGCTACTCAAATCAAACAATGTTTTATACTAAAATAGTCTTTATTAATATATTAGAGTGTTTATATTTTATTTAAAATATTTTTAATACAAATTACTGGGTTTATATATATATATATATATATTAAGAGAAAGATTTTCAAAATCTTTTTGACCATCAGCATAGCATATTTATATAATCAGAGAAAATTAAAGTATTGTTCAATGCCAAAGCAAATTAGAGAATATTTGTATTCTTTATCATTGAGTTGACCAAAGTTAAGTCAAACTAATGTGCGGATATGACCAATCTATCTATCAAAAACTATCAAAATATCATGCGTCCTCTAAATAGTAGCACAAGCTTAAACTAATTAAAAAATCACATCACAAGCTAGTATAAACTATTATTGGTTTTGTTAGTCCTACATTATATTAGTCCCTTAAATAATTATTTCCAGCCTGTTTTTCGATGTTCTTGGGCAGCTGGGTGGTGGGGATACCCTAAAAAGGCCAACTAATGGCAGGACTTTCACCAGCTCGTCGGTCTTAATTTTTCATTTACTTAATTATTGTGTTCCTATAGCTGCAAAGTATCTTCAAAGTAAAATCAACAGAAAATATTTCAACAATTTTTTTTATATACAAAGATGACCAATAATCAACAGAAAATATTTCAAAGTGACCAGTAATCTTTTGGCATGTTACATCACATTAACATGTGAGGGAAAACAGGGAAAACTTCTTTGTATAAAGCCTTGTCACTTCAAAAAGGATGCATTTAGATATATAGACATATATATATATATATATATATATGGTCAATATGGTCAATCTTAAAAAATAAGTTTGTTAGTCCCGAACAATAAATTGTTTTATAATCTTTCTCCCTCTCTAGGCAGTCAACTGTCTAATTAGAAAATTGGATTTGGTAGGTAAGGTTTTGAGTCACGGCTGCAACTGCAAACGGTCGAGTGGTAAGTTTGTAATATATTAAGAAAAGAACGTCATTTCTGCTGACCTTAATCTATAAAAGTGTCGAACCGTGCTTGCAGCTTTCTTCAGTCGTCCATGACAAGCCGGAGAGCCTGAACCATCCGATTTTCAATCATGACAGGCGATTTACTCGCCAGTCCTATCCATCTCATCGTGCTCCTTGCTGCCCTATGGGTGGTGATCTGGTACTTCCGGCGGTGGAACAGCCGACTGCCGCCAGGCCCCAGCGGCTGGCCGCTGATCGGCAGCCTCCTGGCCCTCGGTGCGATGCCCCACCACTCCATCGCGGAGCTCGCTAAGCGCTACGGCCCCATCCTCTCCCTCCGCCTCGGCACCACCACGGTGGTCGCTGCGTGTTCGTCGGCGGCGGCACGCGAGTTCTTGAAGCACAACGACGCCAATTTCCTGTCGCGGCCGCGGAACGCCGTGGCGAAGCACATGGCGTATGACTCACATGACATGGTGTGGGCTGAGTACGGGCCGAAGTGGCGAAGCCTGCGGAAGATCTGCGCCGTCCACCTCTTCTCTAACAAGGCGCTCGACGACTTCCGGCTCGTTAGGGAGAAAGAGGTGCGGATCCTGGCGGCGTCATTGGCGCGGGCAGGCGGAGGGGGGGAGATCGTCGCTGTGGGGGAGGCACTGCACTGGTGCATCACGAACGCGCTGGGGAAGGTGCTGATAGGGAGAAGGCTGTTCGAGGATGGGGATGACGCCAGAGAGTACAAGGAGATGGTTGTGGAGGGGATGCAGCTGTTGGGGGTGTTCAACATAGGGGACTTTGTGCCTTCGCTGGAGTGGATGGACCTCATGGGTGTGGCCAAGAAGATGAAGGAATACTTCCGAAGGCACGATGGCTTCATGCAGAGGATTATGGATGAGCATGCGTTCTCTTCTTTGCAGGGCGATTTTCTCAGCGTGCTGCTGCGGCTGAAGGATGATCCTGTCGGTCTTGATGGTCTCAATGGCAAGCTGACGGATATTGACATCAAAGCCTTGCTAACTGTCTCTCTCTCTCTCTCTCTCTCTCTCTCTCTTTTTCTCTCCTTCTCGTTTGAAAGCTATGTACATTTTTAGACTTTGTCCATCATTTTTACAGTAATCTTTCAACGCTTAATCAAGGATTTTAAAAGTAGGATAGTACTCTACAGAAACAACTTTTTACATAAAAATTGAAAAATAAAACACTATTTCCACTCATTCTCTCACTAATGCAACTGGCCGCGCAGAGGTTGCTAGATCACTAACTAAAAATAGATCACTAACTAAAAATTTGAAACTGTAAATACAAAATTTTAGCAGCATGGCTTATTCCTCTCTCTCTCTCTCTCTCTCTCTCTCTCTCTCTATATATATATATATATATATATATATATATATATATATATATATATATATATATATATATATATATATATATATATAGTTTCATTTCATCCTGTATATATATGTATAATTGATTTCATTAATTCTTAACTGATGGGTGGTTTGAAATAAGTAGCAATTGTGAAAGGTTGTTAGATAACTACATGTTTCATTTAAATTCATGAAATCATGCAAGAGTACACAAGCAAGAAATAGGCAAATTAATTGTCTTTTCACCTGCCCTGGTTATCGCTCTCACCAAACCTTGCTCTATTGGTCATCACTAATTATAATTACAAGGCATTTGCAAATGCAGGATATGTTCACAGCTGGTACGGACACTGCAACAAGTACCGTGGAATGGGCAATTGCCGAGCTGATCAAGCACCCTCAAATCCAAAAGAAAGTTCAGGCCGAACTCGATTCTATTGTTGGCCGGGACCGGCTGGTCAAGGAATCAGACATACCAAATCTGACGTATCTGAAGGCTATTGTCAAGGAGACATTCCGCCTCCACCCACCGACACCGCTCTCCATCCCGCACATTGCCAGGGAAAGCTGCGAGGTTGCCGGCTACCACATCCCCAAGGGTGCGCACCTCTTGATCAATGTCTGGGCTATCAGCCGGGACCCGAGCATATGGACCAATCCACTGGAATTCCAGCCAGAGAGGTTCATGCCTGGATCCAAGTATGAACACATAGACGTAAGGGGGAATGACTTCGAAGTGATACCTTTTGGAGCCGGCCGAAGAATTTGCCCGGGCATGAGCATGGGCATAAGGATGGTTCAGCTGATCGCCGCGACCTTGGTGCATGGGTTCGACTGGGAGCTGCCAGCGGGTCAGCTTTTAGAGGCATTAAATATGGATGAGGCTTTTGGAATCACTTTGCAGAGGGATGAGCCCCTCAAGATCTACCCTAAACCCAGGCTTGCTTCAAGTGCTTACCTTACTTAGCTCACAGGCACGGTCTGATTTTGAGCTATAAACGTGTTTAAGTATATAAGACTATGTGAAGTCTGGGCTTCATACTCATGGGACTATGTTTGGCTATGCTGCACCACCTCTCTCTCTCTCTCTCTATTCCAGCT
>JAANDH010000851.1:102305-117644 GCA_011799765.1 Nymphaea thermarum
TTTTTTTTATATATATATATATATATATATATATATATATATATATATATATATATATATATATATATATATATATATATATATATATATATATATATATATATATATATATATATATATAAAATAATGTAGGTGTGTGTAGTCTACTTCCATTTTCTATCATTTTAAACTTTGAGCCTGTTCTTGTTCAATACAGATGTCGTATAACCAGGCAAAAATCCCTAAACTTAAGTTCTATTAATTTCAAAATACTAAATGATAACGTTAGGTTGGAAGGGGACATGGCCGCTTTTGACATTAAAAAAAATATAAATATACGTGCTTAAATCTTTGCAGCAAATTTTATAAGAAAAAGATATCAAGAATGATCAATTAATCAACTTTTTCTAATGTGTCAAAGAAGAAGTCACGTCAGAATATATCTTATCTTCCCGATGCCGGAAGTTAGCTGATCCAACGGTGCTTTGCACCAATGAAAAGTGCAGTTTTACTGACATAATTGCTGATATGCCACTAAAATCCAGTCATTGGTCAAGAAACCATCTAGCAAGAGAGACTAGGTCTCACTTGGGGTGCAAACGTCATGTACCCTTTTGTTCATTATTATATATATTCCTTTTTTTTTATCAATAACACATAGGGAACTACTCTGGGTATGTTTGCATTGGAAGTAAGTCCGGGCATTGAGCTGGCCTGACCCGGGGACTCGGGTTGGCCCGACATTCAAAATTGAGTTTTTGCTCGATTAAATAAAAAATAATAATAATAAAATATTATAATTATATATATAAATTAATAAAATATATATTAAAGAGATATTACCGAACCCACGCACTTCTCGGGCCCACCCGGGCCAACCCGATAATTGATCGGGGCTGGTGCCCTTTTTTCTGGGGCCAGGCCCAAGTCGGGCCGAATGTCGGGTACCCGTCGACCAGGTGTCAAGGCTTTAAATAAAAGGGGCGTGAACCCTTGAGAATTAAACCAGTAATGGTCGCATGCCTGCCACTTTCCTGCCCAATTTTGCTACACCCCTCATACCTTTGCTTTTCATTTAGTTGGAAACACAAGGGATCACCTAAATTTGTTCCAACTAAATATAAGGAATGTGCTAAAAAAGACTTATGTCAACAATTTTTTTGAATTCAGTTATTACACTAGGAAACCACACCTGGGTCGAGACTTAGTCAAGTCTTCAAGGTAATTATAAAACCTTGTGGCTAATTGGTGGTGGAGGCAGGTGTAGGTTGGTATCGAGAATTGCTACACTACCTTATTATTATTTTTTACTTATTTATATATAAGCATCACTTAAAGTTTAAAATTTCAAAAATTAGTGCCCCTTAGTTAGAAATTTCAAAGTCCACTGTGGCTAGTGCCCACTCTGGCCATGGTCTATGTAACAAAATTTTTACAAGGAATATATTATATTCAAGGAAAAATGTTCCAATGCGTAGGCTACCGCCCCAACTCAAAAGATTTAGTGAAACAGTTTACTTAGTTTCCTCCTTCATAAAATTACATATCGAGAGAATAGTGTAGCCATCAGAATTTATTTGATGAGGTTTCAATCACGGCAATGCACTCACTACAAAAAAAAAAAAAGAGGTTTTTTTTTTTATGGAAGAAAACGTCACTGTTGGCTTTGCTGATGTTTTGTCGTGGACGGTAGTAAAAGCAGTGTCGATGACACTTCCATTGATGTTTTGATAATACGTCAGTAAAAATTAACATTTTACTGATGCCAAAGAATGCATCACTAAAGCTGACAAGTTTACTGATGAAGCTTTCATCAGTAAATATACTTTTCACTGACGTAGTAAAACACATTACTGAAAGCCTATACAGTGAACATTTCACCGCTATAGGTCTCTTGATTATTAAAAAAACCTGACGTAACGATTATTCTCAATAGAGAAGGTTATGGATCTTTTGCTATTTGGCTAGTATATCTTAGGGAAATGAACAATAAAATAATGAAAATATTAAATAAAATTAATAACAATGATAAATAAGAATAAAAATTAAAAATGAACTCACGACGAAGTTTAACTTCCATTGTAAAAGTGGCAATTGGCATTTTCCTTTTTGCAATATAATCTGAAATAAATATAGGTAAAGACAAAATAAACATATAAAATACATGGAGAGACAGAATGAAGAGAGAGAAAGTTCGGCATATCTATTTTCATGACTTGACCATAGATTTACTGATGGTTATGTCCTTGCGTCACTAAAAGTTTAAATATGGGTGAGAAAGAAAGGATGAGAAGAAATTTAAATATTTAACGTTTACCATCAGGAATTAACACCGTCACTAAAAGGTTAAATATGAGTCAAAGGATGAGGAAAAATTTAAATATTTAACCGTTACTTTCAGGAATTATCACCGCCTCACTAATGATTAGATTTTTGAAAGCTCTTTTTTTTTTTTCTTTAAAAGCTTAAGGTTATATATATATCAGGACCGATCTGCTTGAGTTCCAGCCGGAGAGGTTCATGCACGGATCCAAGTACGAACACATAGATGTAATGGGTTGCGGATGCGAGATGCCAGCTGGTAAGCTTCCAGAGAAATTAAATATGGATGAGACATATGGGCTCACTTCGCAGAGGGCCATGCCACTGAAGGTCCAGCCTAGCCCCAGGCTTGCCCCAAGGGCTTACCTTGCTTAGCTCACAAACATGGTTTGGTTTTGAGTTGTAAACAGATATTTAGATAAGAATAATGCAAAGTCTGGTCCTCAGGCTTATGGGCCTAAGTTTGGCAAGGCTGTGCTACCCTCTCTCTATCCAAGCTGAATTCTCTGGCCATCAATTTGGCTGAGAGGCCGGAGAATCAAGACTACTGGAGAAACCCTTTTTTGTGTATATATGGAGTTTGTGGACCGATCTGCTAGAGTTCCAGCCCAAGAGGTTCATGCCCCGATCTAAGTTAGAGCATATAGATGGAGGGGAGAAGGGCTTTGAATTGATACTGTTCGGGGCGGGATGGAGAATTTGCGGTGGCTGGTCTATCGATTCGGATGCGAGATGCCGGCCGGTCAGCTTCTAAAGAAATTAAATATGGATGAGGCATATGGGCTCACTTTGCAACGGGTCATGCCACCGAAGGTCCAGCCAAGATGTCTCTGGGCTCTTAGCAAATTTGATGGCCGGAGATTTCAGCTTGGATAGAAAGGGGGTAGCACAGCCTTGCCAAACATAGACCCATCAGCTTGAAGCCCAGACTTTGCATTATTGGTAATTAAAAAACATCTTGTTTACAGCTCAAAACCAGACCATGGGTGGATGGACCTCATGGGTGTGTATATATTATGTGTGTGTGTACACCCACCTCCATTTTGCAATCATTTTAAACTCAGAGCATGTCCAATAAAGATCAGCATTTCTGTCCGGTCATCTGACTAGGTGAAAACCCTCAAACCCAAGTGCTTTTAATCAACATCAAAATACTGAATGATAATGGTATTATGCAAGTGCTTCGAGAAAATCAATACCATCCTGACCCCAGGAGCTGGGATGGTGGGGGCCAGAGTGCTCATAGCAAATCCTTGGAGGCCTGGGCCACCCATGAAGGTGGAAGCCACCAACAGAGTCTGTATTTGGATCAGACTGCCAGACTTTCTTGTGGAGATGTGGAGGGATAAGGTGTTTGAGCATGTAGCAGAGATCTTGGGTCCTAGATTTATCTCAAAAGATCAATGCACCCGATGGGTGGAAAGAAATAGGTTTGCAAGAATCCAAATAATAGTTTTCATCGGCTACTACTACTAACCTGTTTCAGAATTTAAAATAAAAATGTAAGATGGAAATGTCATCGCTCAGATGATCAAATATGAATCGAAGGTTAAATTTTATGCATCTTGTGGTTCCACCACTCATTTTACGACTAATTGCAATGTTAGCACACCAAACAGTGAAGCAAGCGTGGTCTCATAGGATGACTGGTCTCAGGGCCACACAGTTAAGTCCCACATGAGAAAGCAAGCAGCCAAGGGGACTCATGCTACTTGAACAAACAGATTTGAAGCATTGAGAGGTGAAGATCAATTGTCCCCTTCAGCAAGTACTGTGCAGGGGGGATAAGCTACTCCTTTGCATGCCCCGGTTTTCTCCATTGCTGGAGATTCTACCAAGGAAACCTTACACGATTGTGAGACGGGTCATTAGGAAGAAAACGTCAAGAGGGATAGTACGCAAATAGACCAGGTCATAGGTACCACCTCTCACAACAAACAGTCTCCAGTAGAGGACGATGGCACAAGCCAATTTCCCCTAGGCTTTGATGAGCAGGGCCAGATGGAAGTAGAAAAGGAAAATGTTTTTAAGGGTAGTGATCATGGGCCAGATGGAAGTAGAAAAGGAAAATGTTTTTAAGGGTAGTGATCATGGCAGAGGCCGAAAAGCAAGTCAAGTGGCAAAAGCATTGAAAGAGGCCTTAATTGTAAAGTAGTGAGTCAATTCAAGAGAAAGGCTTTTGAGCCTTCATAACCAGATGACCTAATTGAGCTTCCTCGAACAAGAATAATCAATGGAATTCAAGGGGCAAGGTCTGTCGCAAAAAAGCCACTGACATAATGCCCACTACTGTAGATTTTGATGTAGTAGTGGCTTTCTCCATGGAGGAAGAAGTGTATGCGTTGTCTCTGGATCCTTTAACAGGGGCAGAGAATAAAGATGACCTTGACATGGCCCTGGTGGACCATGAAAATTGTTAGCTGGAACATACCTGGAGTGGCGAGCCCAGTATTGCTGCGGGATCTCACGATGCCGCTCTCCACTATGAAACCGGCAGTTACAATCTTTGTTGATCCCAAACTGACCATAGAAGATATGAACAAATTTCAACTTAAATTTCCTTACTATCCTATTTTGTCCAATGTGGGTTTTGAAGGACAATAGGCTAGGATTTTGGTGATGTGGGATGAAGTAGAAGTTACTCTCATATCTCACTCCCTCATGGGGTATTGGATTAATTGTTTGTTCCAATCTAGGAGTACTATGGAATCTTTCAATGTCATCCGAGTATACTTGTCTCCTGATTTTAAAATTCAGAAGTATCTGTTTTGGGATATCCATTCGGTAGTCATGGCTGTTCCAATATCCTCTCATTTGCCCCTGCAGCTACTACTTGGTCGGATTTTTTGAATTTCATTGCTTTGTCCAATCTGGTGGAGCGATTAAATGAACACTTCAAATTTTCTTGGTCTAACAATAGATGTGGCGATAAAAATGTGATACGTCTTCTTGATAGAGTATTTTTTAATCATAGCTGGTTTGATAACTTTCGTCAGCTCTCCAAAGTTTCCTTACTTCCTAGGTCCTCTTTTGATCATGAGCAGATGGTGGTGAGGACAGAGAGTTTTAACAACATGCTCCCCGAAAAAAGTGTTTTTCAGGTTCTTCAATTTTCGGTAGAAAAAGGCTAACTGCTTGCAAATCATGCATGTGGTATGGAATCAAAAGTATGCTGGTTGCCCAATAATTCAGTGCCAATTCAAACTTCAACAACTTCAAGTAAGGTTTAATCAATGGGTCAGAAAGTCTAAATAAGATTTAGCCTCATAGGTAGGCTCCATCAGGCAGGATATTGCTAATCTCTAAGTCCTGGCTGAATGGGGTAACTTGAATGCGGTGGTGGAGGAAAGATCCTTAAAGACCAGACTTACCAAACGCTTGCAGAAGGATGAGGATTATTTCAGGTAGAAGTCTCGTATAATATGGTTAAAGAGTGGCGATGCTAATACTCATTTTTTGCATGAAGTTGTCAAAGGGCGAAGAAGAAGAACCAAAATTTTCCAGATTGTAGTTAGGGATCTTACCATGACAAATCCTAAGGAGGTGATGCAAACGATTTTAGATCATTTCTGTCAGTTTTTGGGTCAGGATACAACCTTTAGATCCATGCCAGTTATCCATATTGATGGACATATGGTTAGGGAAGATGAAAACAAAGGTTTATTGGAGTCTATAATAGAGGAAGAAATCAAAGAAGCTGTCATGGGTGCTGATGGTGATTAGGCTATTGGGCCGGATGACTTTAATTTCAGATTTTATCAGCCTAACTGAGAAGTGGTCGAAACAGACATTTGCAATGTTGTTAGGGATTTCTTTGTAAAAGGAAGGCTGGTCCATAAAGCCAACCAGACGCACTTGGGACTCATCCCCAGGGCACCAAGAAATTCCCATATTTCAAATTTCTGACCTATTCTTTGAGTAATTGTTTGGTTAAAATTATTGGTATGTTGATGGTCTTCCTCCAATGGGAGAGTGATTTCAGCAGCACAACATGCATTCCTTAAAGAATGCTGCATTCAAGAATGTTTTTTGTTGGGCCATGAAGTCATTCATTCCCTTGCCACTAGGAAGGCAAGGTTACGTGTTATAAACTTGATCTAAGTAAAGCTTATGATTGAGTCAGTTCGGCTTTCTCAGAATCAGCTCTTCACCGCCTTGGGTTTGACAACAAGTGGATTGACAGAATTATGAAGATTGTCAGCTCTGTGTTCAAGGCAGTATTGGTTAATGGTAGAGAAGGATCCTTGTTTAAAGTGAAAATGAGGCATCGACAGGGTGCCCCCTCTTTCCATGCCTGTTTCTAGTGGTAGCAAATATGATAAACAGGAGCTTTCAGCAAGCAGTCTTGTGTAAGCAAGTTAGATTGCTGTGAGCCGGCAAATCAAGAAACCCCATTTCATCTATCATGCTCGTTGATGACTTCTTGTTTTTTTAGCAAGTTAGATTTTTTCTAAGGGGAAAGGAAAGGTTCTTGCTTCTATGGATGCAATCTCAGAATATCTACGCTCTAAAGGTTAGGTTGAACATTGGAGGAAGACCATTTGGGTTGGTTTGGGGCCTCCAAAATTGTCCTAGTCACTATATCTAGCATGTGAAGGGAAGTTGTTGACTGATGATAACTTGCAGAAGAGGAATTACATTGGCATTAATGTGCTACTTTGTCGAGATGCAGGGTAATCAGTCACCCATTTGATTACTGGTTGCAAAGTGGTGAAGAGTGTGTTGAAGGTTTTGGCATCCCGATGTGTCTCATGGCCTCTCTCCAAGGGCTCCACTAAAGAATCCTTCAAGGCATGGGAGAAGAAGAGAAAAGATCACAAGCTACTACAAAAATACAGATTAGTTAGTTTCCACATTTTGGTTTGGTGTGTGTGGCAACTGAGAAACTAGTTGAGGCATGACACCCATAAAATAAGAGGGTCTATTGCAAAATGGATATGAGAATGGTGCATGTAGTTATTCTCAACACGGAGGCAGATGGTCACTCTATGAAATATCTGGGAATCTGGTCTCTTACAGGAATATGGATGAAAGGTTGGAGGCAGAAGAGGGACAGCCGTGTAATAATTCAGATTGTCACGTGGGAGAGGAACAACACTATGAGGCTAGCTACCATGGTTAAATTGAACACTGCCTCCATTCCCCTTGCAGTAGTCAAGTGATCCAAGACCTCAACCTCTATGGGTGAAACTTGGCTGCTGAATTTTTGTCAACAGGTGGTCACTAAAGAGCATAAGCCGATTGTTCTCCAGGCTAATAACAAGCGATGGCTGCACGAAAATACCTTCGATTAATTGCTAAGTATTGCATAATCACACAAAATTTTGAATCCTTACATATTGACAATATGTACCCAGCCAGTGGCACAGTTGGCCTATTTTTCTTAGCAGATGAAGGTAACCACTTTCAAAAGTGGAAGGACCTCCTAGCAAATTGGGATGTAGTTGCAGCTGCAAATGTTTAATGAGTCTCGAGCCCCTTCTTGAGATCCTATATTTTTGTTGTAAATATATCATTTCTTATAAATAAAGGTTGAGGGCTTAACCATCCACTGGTGTTTTAGAAGATATCCAGTCGAGGAGATAGCAATAGTTGATCAATTAATCAACTTTTTTTAATGTGTTGAAGAAGTTGTCAGAACATGTCTTCTCGAGAAATGTCCTATCATAGCCGAACTTACGGTGCTTTGCACCAATGAAAGTGCGGGTCCACTGGCATAATTGCCAAAACATGCCACTGAAGTCCAGTCACTACTCACAACTACATTTTTTGATTCAGCAATACGCCAATACATAGGCAGCTCAACTAAGTTTCTTTATTTGTTTTCCAACTAATCATCTTTTTTTGTTTTACTTGTGAAAACCATGCCAGGAAGAGAGACTTTCTCGCTCATTTGGGGTGTAAAACCTAGAGGCCATTACCCTGCCTCTTGGTAATGGCATGTGTCAGCCTTTGCACGGGAGACTGCACCTAGTTGTCAAACCAGCGACCGGTCACTTGCCAGCCACTGGCCCGTCCAGGTGTACTATGGCCCTCATGGCCTTTGTTTTTCAATTAATTAGAAGCACAATGGATCACCTAAATTTGTTCCAACTGAATATAAGGAATGTGCTAAAGAAGTTTTTTTGGATTCAATTATTACACTAGGAAACCACACTTGGGTCAAGAGACTTAGTCACGCCATCATGGTAATTATAAAACCTTGTGGCTAAAATTTGTTGTTTGTTACTTATTTGTATATGGCAGTCAATGTCTAAAACTTTGAATATTAGACCATTAATTCTGGAACAAAAAAACAGATGGTTTAAAAGCGAGAATTAAAGTGTTTTTGTTAAAACCTAATCTTATTTACATGATCTTAAAAATGGGTTAATGAAACACTTACCAACCTGACCATTTGTTGGATTTTTTAGGTGTTTTTATGTAAACAAAAATGAACGACTCCCATAACATCAACATTTTCAGTGCAGAAAAATACACATTTTTCATAAAAGCAACTCAAATGAAAGTATGTTTTATATTAAAATAGTCTTTATAAATATATTAGAGTCCTTATCATTGAGTTGGCAAAAGTTAAGTCAAAGTAATGTGCCGATATGACCAATCTCTCTACATAAACTTTCAAATTTGGTTGGGTATGGCTGAACTTATTTATATTTTATTTAAAATTTATTTGTTATCAAAAAATTAAAGGGTCTGGTTTTTATCCCTGACCTAATAGTTTGAGATGTCTCTCTCTCTCTCTCTCTCTCTCTATATATATATATATATATATATATATATATATATATATAATTTTTGTCCCTGACCTAATAGTTTGGGATCTACCACTTACTATATGTATATTTAGAGAGAGAAAGAGGGAGGGAGACTCTTTTTATAGTTTCTAGAAAATCTTTTTAACCATCAGCAAAATATATTCATATCAGAGACAACATATGTATTGTTGGTTACCAATGCTAATTACCGAAGTTTCTTTATTAAAGAGTTGGCAAAAGTTAAGCCAAACTAACGTGCAGCTATGACCAATCTCTTTCTCCTAAACTATTAAAATATATATCTTGTGCATGCCTATTTAGTAGCGCGAACTTAAAGCAATAAAAAAAAAATGCATATGCACGGTGTGATCAACACCCTTGTATAATACCTGGAAAAGACCAAACCTCTTCCCCTTCCCCTGGCCCCAAGGTCCTCAATGAGAAGTGGTACACACCTTAATATAGAGAACCAAGTATCCACCATTTGAATTTCAGATGAATGGTGCCATGAGAATCGACGAAACTTTCACCAACCCCTTAGTCTTGCTTTTTCTTTTATATATATATATATATATATATATATATATATATATATATATATATATATATATATATATATATATATATATATATATATATATATATATATATATATATATATGTTTTCGACAGCTCCTCTCCATTGTTAGGGGCAATCCTGCTCATGGTGTAAAGCTACGTTTAAATGGATGAAAATGACATGATTTTAGTATATGGAAAGACAAAAAAGAAAAGGAAAGAAAAATAATGAAGAAGGAAAAGAAAAGAAAGGGAAAAAAGGGAAAGAACCTATTACAAAAAATTGTTTGGATAGAAAGACAAGAAAAGAAAATAATAAAAATATAAAGGAAAAGGAAATATTTAACTTTATTTTCAATAATACCTTTAACATCTTTGATTTTGATTATAATGGCTCACTCCCTATTATTCATTATATATATATATATTTCCCTTCCCTCCACAATAATCTAGCCAATATTGGAAGAATAAGTTCGTCAGTCCTAATCGGAACAAGAAAATTGGACTTGGTAGATAGGGTTTGACTCACGGATGACAACTGCAAACGGTCGGGTGGTAAGTTTGTACGATATTGAGAAAAAAACGTCGTTTCTGCTAACCTTAATCTATAAAAGTTTCTCGAACCGCTCTTGCAGCTATCTTCAGTCGTCCCTTACAAGCCCGGAGATCCTCACCCATCCATTTTTCGATCATGATAGGCGATCTAATCGCCAGTCCTATCCATCTCATCATGCTCCTTGCTGCCCTATGGGCAGTGACCTGGTACTTTCGGTGGCGGAACAGCCGACTGCCACCGGGCCCCAGCGGCTGGCCCCTGATCGGCAGCCTCCCGGCCCTCGGTGCGATGCCCCACCACTCCATCGCCAAGCTCGCTAAGCGCTACGGCCCCATCCTCTCCCTCCGCCTCGGCACCACCACGGTGGTCGCCGCGTGCTCGGCGTCGGCGGCACGCGAGTTCTTGAAGCACAACGACGCCAATTTCTTGTCACGGCCGCCGAACGTCGTGTCGAAGCACACGGCGTATGGCTCACATGACATGGTGTGGGCGGAGCACGGGCCTAGGTGGCGGAGCCTGCGGAAGATCTGCGCCGTCCACCTCTTCTCTAACACGGCGCTCGACGACTTCCGGCTCGTTAGAGAGAAAGAGGTGCGGATCCTGGCGGCGTCATTGGCGCGGGCTGGCGAGGTGGGGGAGACCGTCGGTGTGGGAGAGGCCCTGCACTTGTGCATCGCGAACGTGCTGGGGAAGGTGCTGATAGGGAGAAGGCTGTTCGAGGGTGGGGAGGACGCCGGAGAGTACAGGGAGATGGTGTTGGAGGGGATGCAGCTGTTAGGGGCGTTCAACATAGGGGACTTTGTGCCTTCGCTGGAGTGGATGGACCTCATGGGTGTGGCCAAGAAGATGAAGGCGCTGCACCGGAGGCACGATGGCTTCATGCAGAGGATTATGGATGAGCATGCGTGCTCTTCCAGCGTTGGATTGCAGGGCGACTTTCTGAGCGTGCTGCTGCGGCTGAAGGATGATCCCGTCGGTCTAGATGGTCTCAATGGCAAGCTGACGGATATTGACATCAAAGCCTTGCTATCCGTCTCTCTCTCTCCCTCTTTTTCTCTCCTTCTCCTTCGATTCATATGAATTGTGGTTTTTCTTAATATCCAACCGCGAGCATGCCTCTATACGCGACAAATATGCATTATATGAATTGTCCAGAGGTGGCCTTCCTTAAATCGAGTTGCGTGCACACCTCACAACAAATATGAATTAGAAAAGAAAGAAGTGAGACACAGGTATTTTATAAATTCTTTTACAAAGGTACGTACATTTTTAGACTTTCTCCATCATTTTTACAGTAATCTTTCAACGCTTAATCAAGGGTTTTAAAAGTAGGATAGTACTCTACAAAAATAACTTTTACATAAAATTGAAAAATACAACACTATTTCCACTCATTCTCTCTCTAATGCAACTGGCCGCGCAGAGGTTGCTAGATCACTAACTAAACATTTGAAACTGTAAATACAAAATTTTAGCAACATGGATATAGTTTATGATGTTTTTAGCAACATGGCTTATTCCTCTCTCTCTCTCTCTCTCTCTCTCTCTCTCTTTCTCTCTCTCTCTCTATATATATATATATATATATATATATATATATATATATATATATATATATATATATATAATTGGTTTCATTAATCCTTGACTGATGGGTGGCTTGGAATAAGTAGCAATTTTGAAAGATTGTTGGATAACTACATGTTTCATTTAAATTCATGAAATCATGCAAGAGTACACAAGCAAGGAATAGGCAAATTAATTGTCTTTTCACCTGCCAGGGTTATGTGTCTCACCAATAACCTTGCTCTATCTACCTCCTGTACGTCATCGTCATCACTAATTACAAGGCAGTTGCAAATGCAGGATCTGTTCACAGCTGGTACTGACACTTCAACAAGCACGGTGGAATGGGCAGTTGCCGAGCTGATCAAACACCCCCACGTCCAAAAGAAAGTTCAGGCCGAACTCGATTCCGTTGTCGGCCGGGACCGGCTGGTCAAGGAATCAGACATACCAAATCTGATGTATCTTCAGGCAATTGTCAAGGAGACATTCCGCCTCCACCCATCGACGCCACTCTCCCTCCCACGCATTGCCAACGAGAGCTGCGAGGTTGCTGGCTACCACATCCCCAAGGGTGCACACCTCTTGGTCAACGTCTGGGCTATCGGCCGAGACCCGAACATATGGACCGATCCACTGGAATTCCAGCCGGAGAGGTTCATGCCTGGATCCAAGTATGATCATGTAGATGTAAGGGGGAATGACTTTGAAGCGATACCATTTGGGGCAGGCCGAAGAATTTGCCCCGGCACGAGCATGGGCATAAGGATGGTCCAGCTGATGGCTGCAACCTTGGTTCATGGGTTCGAATGGGAGCTGCCGGCGGGTCAGCTTTCAGAGGCATTAAATATGGATGAGGCTTTTGGAATCACTTTGCAGAGGGCCATGCCCCTGAACATCCACCCTAAGCCCAGGCTTGCTTCAAGCGCTTACCTTACTTAGCTCACTCGCATGGTCTGATTTTTAGCTATAAACACGATGTTTAGATATACAAGACAATGTAAAGTCTTGGCTTCAGGCTCATAGACCTATGTTTGACTTAGACTGCACCACTTCTCTCTCTATCCGATCTGAGCTGAAATCTCTGGCCATCCATTTGGGTGCATGTGTAAAAGGCCGAGTTATAGTTCGGGGCTATTGGAGAAACCTTTTCCTTCTACGATTGTATATATATATATATATAGTCAGGATAATTTTAATACAAAAAATATATTACGTAATTAAAAAATATTATTTTTTTCAATATAAAAAAAAATGGTTGGCTGGGATGGGGCCATGGCCTAGGCGGCCCGGCCCCCCTTCCCTCCGCCCACCCCTGTATATAATAATTTAGTGTGTGTACACTTACCTCCATTTTCCATCCTTTTAAATTCAGAACTTGTCGAATACAGATGTATAACCAGGCGAAAATCCCCTAACTGCTATTAATTTAAAAATACTAGGTTGAAAGGGGACATGGCCGCTTTTGAGATTAAAAAAACTAATGTATGTGCTTAAACGCAAATTTATAAAAAAGATTACAAAAGATGATTTATTGATCAACATTTTTCTAATGTGTCAGAAGACGTCACGTCAGAATCTGCCTTATCTTCGCGATGCCAGAAGTATCCTCTCTTTAGCTGATCTTACGGTGCTTCGAACCAATGAAAAGTGCAGGTTTACACGCCACTGAAATCCAGTCTCTGCAACAAACAAGTCTTACCAATGAACAGTCTCACACTTTTCTTATTTTGCACCGGTGAACAACGCATTTTGCTATTCAGCCTACACACGCGGGCAGCCGAACTCAGTTTCTTTCTTTGTTTTCTTCTTTTTCATTTGATTTGCAGAAACCATATGAGGAAGAGAGACTACGTCGCTCAGTTGGGGTGTAAACCCGAAGTTCATGTACCCTACCTCAGCTATGTCCTTCTACCTTTTTTTTTTTTTTTTGTCCATTATTATATATATTTATTTCCTTGGGGACTACCCCAATAGGTAGGTTTGCAGAAGAGAGAGGGCGGAGACAGAGGGGGGGGGGGGGGGGGGGAAGCATGGACCCTCGTCTTACCTTTTTTTTTCTTAATTGATATCTAAATTTTAGAAAATTATACTTGTCTTATATAAAAAAAATTTAAAAATGATATTTCGACCCATGTCAAAATCTAAAAACTTTAATTTGGCAACCCTCATCAAAATTTCTAGTTCCACTTCAAGAAAAACAACATTCGTAGTCAAGTAGTGAGCGGTCGCTTGCCAGCCACTGGTCTGCCCAGTTGTGCTACTCCCCTCAGGCCTTTGCTGTTGATTTAGTTGGAACCACAAGGGATCACCCAAATTTATTTCAACCATATATAATTGAAATGTGCTAACAAAGACATATCCACAATCTTTTTGAATCCAATTATTACACTGGGAAACCACACTTAGGTCGAGACTTAGTCAACTCTTCAAGGTAATTTTAAAACCTTGTGGCTAATTGGTGGTGGGGAACGTGTAGGCTGGTGTAGACAATTGCATACACTGTTTTATTATTAATTTTTATTTATTTATATATAAGCATCACTTGAAGTTTAAAATTCCAAAAATTAGTGCCCCTAGTTAGAAGTTTCAAACTCCACCACTGTGGGTAGCGCCCACTCTGGCCATGGTCTATGTAACAAAATGTTTACAAGAAAATATTATATTCAAGGAAAAATGTTCAAATGCATAGGTTACCCCCCCAACTCACAAGATTTAGTGAAATAGTTTACATAGTTTCCTCCTTCATAAAATTATACATCGAGAAAATAGTGTAGGCATCAGAATTTAGCTGACCACTTCTATCGCAGCTATGCACTCACTACAAAAAAAAGAGGTTTCTATTGATGGAAGAAAAACATCAACTAACATAAGCAAAAAGTTACTGTTGGCTTTACTGATGTCTTATCGTGGACGTTAGTAAAACTAGCGTTGATGGTACGTCAGTAAAAATTAACATTTTTACAAATGCGAAAGAATGCATCACCAAGGCTGTAACAAATTTACTGATGGAAGACTTTCATCAGTAAATATGTTTTTCACTGAAGTAGTAAAACACATCACTGAAAGCCTATACCCGTGAACATTTCACCGCTATAGGTGTCTTGATTATTAAAAAAAAAAAAACTGGCGTAACGATTATTCTCAGTCTAGAAGGTTATGGATATTTTGCTACTTGGCTAGTATATCTTAGGAAAATAAACAATAAAAATATTAAATAAAATAAGAACAATGATAAATAATAAAATCACGATAGAGTTTAACTTCCATAGTTGAAGTGGCAATTGACATTTTCGTTTTCGCAATACAATCTGAAATATATATAAGTAATGAAAAAATAAACATATAAAATACATGGAGAGAGAGAGAGAGATCGAGGATGAGGGGGAGAAAGAGAAAGAATGAAGAGAGAGAAAGTTGGGCATATCTATTTCATGACTTGACTATAGATCTACCAATGGTAATGTTCTCGCGTCTAAAAGTTTAAATATGAGTAAGAAAGAAAGGATGAGAGGAAATTTAAATATTTAACCATTACCGTCTGGAATTATCACTGCATCACTAAAAGTTTAAATATGAACGAAAAGATGAGGGAAAATT